>SDVV010016008.1:0-14366 GCA_016164225.1 Gammarus roeselii
TCTATAAAATATTAGGGCATGCGATTTATCCCCATTAAAATAAAAACGGGCAGAATAGTGCAGGTGCAGGAGGTCCCGATATCAATAGAAAATAATATTTTCCTTTTATCTGCCCTTCCATACAGAGAATTGATGGTATGTGTGTGGATTTAACATTAGTATGTAACTCTGTGTATGTTGGCTGAAAGGGGGCGCTAGACATACGTAGCTATATTTGTTATCTGGCCAGTAGGATGTTTCTTTTTCTAGGCACTCACCTAGGAAGGGGATAAGGAAGGTATTTATTCGCATGTGTGAGCTCGACGGTCACTAACTTGTTTGACGGTTGCCGTTTATATTCCTCTTACTGTCTACACGTTTGTCCCTAGGGCTTGTAATAACAACGTTCTGGTAGAAATATCATACCAAACTTGTTCCTTCAAAACCATTATTGTACCTTCGAGGGCTTCAATAGAGATGATTATTATTATTATTTGTAGTAGTATTATTATTATTGTTATAATTATTATTATTATTATTGGAATTCATGCTATTTTTCAGTGCCGTTAAGAAACTATAAATGCAACCATGCTGCAAACTCGAGCTAATTTCGTGAACACTGCAATAACATTACGATTCAAGGGAGGGCGGGAGGAAGGTTAGAATGGATGCTCTGCGGCGCCGTTCAAATTCCCAGAAGCACAAATTAGGACGTCGTTGGTAGTGGTGGTCGCTCGCTGCTACGTGAGGGTCGCTCGCTGCTACGTGAGGCCCGCGCTGGTCGTGTAGGCTGCTTAGCCGACTTCTTGTTTTCTCCTAATGAATAAATACATTATACTCAAGAATAATGTCTTTGCAAGCCATCTGATGAGTAATATACCAATGTACAATATCGTTTTTAAACATAAATAACATATATTTTATTGAATCGAGCATATTGAATATGAAAGCAAGAAGCAATTTGTGGTCTCGGACATGACATGGCGTGTGCTTGCAGCGCATGACGTATGATGTGAAAGCGTCGCCAAAAGGCATGAATGTTGTGTATATGACAGTTTTATTTTATCGATTTCTTGCTCCGCTTGAACGTAGATGTTTCTTTATATGGTCTCCATAATCGGATTTTTTGCTTGAAGAAATACTGTGCATGCGCGTCCTTCGTGCCATTTGTGCCCTAAAATGACCACGTTAGCTAATATTCATATGGTTTCTGCCAAATTGTACCGGAATAAAAATATATGTGTGGAAGTAAATAGATATACAATGAACGTTATTGAGATACCACGAAGAAATATAACAAAAGAGTATCTTCTGATGATCATCGTTCGGCCTCTTCTGATAAGCATCCAACTTCTATATTCAGTAACATGGAAAAAATTCTTCAATCGGAGTATATATTCATTGTCCCCAACCGAATAAATGTAATTTATTATCTAAATTCTGTATTTTGAAAATTTACTCCCTTTGGCATTGTATCTAGTGTTTTAAGTTATAGTCACGATTAAAATCATTCCAGGTGAAATAAGATTTCCAAAAATCTTTTTTTAATCGGTATAATGTAGGCCATTATGAATTGAATGATCTAGAAGATCGATTGGGAAAGGCGATTAGGAGTGGGATATCATTTTCTTTCATAGAACACTGGCGCAGGGTCAAATTAAAGTCATCCATATGGCCCATAGGTCTTCATATATTATACCTATATCAAAGTGTAATATATTTCTTCTCTGTTAAGTAAATACACTTCCCTAATAAATTTTCTTGTTCAGTAAAATGAATCATATGCAAAGGACTCAATTGGATTTTTTTTAAATTCCAGCTGTTTATTCAAACTTACAAAACATTTTTAAAATTTAACGGCGAGTCTCATTAATTTTTTCAAGAGATTCACAAACAGATCATTGTTCATGTGCTTTGTTGTCCGTTTATTCGTACTATTTTACTAACCATAATTGAGAAAAAGTGCGAACACACTGTAAAATAAATACTACAAATACGTCTCGATCAATCGCGTACCTCTGCATTTGTACCTCAAGCTCCTCATAAAGGGAACACATTTACATGGCTTCAGCTCCCCTTCGTCCTACTCCGATGATTCTGCAAACATGTCTCGTTTTTATCCAATCCCCACGCAGGTTTCCACCAAATTAAATAACGAGCAACAGTGGAGGAGAAGGGCGGAACATTGTTCTTCCTACTCAAACCCGTATAAATAAAAATAATCTTTAATTGAATTAAGATATTTATTCGATCCAAATGCAGGATGATGACCTCACCATGGGATTGTGATAAGATTAAATAAGGAGCAACAGTGGAGGAGAAGGGTGGAACACCGTCCCCCCTACTCAAGTCGGTATAAATAAAAAATTATTTAATGGAATTAAGATATTCCATTAAATATTCCATTAAATTCCATTAAATAACCACTGGCCGCCGTGGCCGAGTGGTTAGCGTATCCGACTGCAGTGTCAGCCTCTGGTGCTGCATGTCGCGAGTTCGAGCCTCGGCAGGGACACGGCGGTCTTGTGGCGGGGAGATTGGGCGCCTCCCCCCTCTGTGTCTGCCTAGCTTAGTCACCCCCCTAACTAGGGGGAAACGGCTGTATGTCTATACATACAAGATATTTATTCGATCCAAATGCAGGATGATGACCTCACCATGGAATTGTGATAAGATTTAGCCCTCGAAAAAGGGAGTGGCTGACGGCAAGAAGACCCTCACTCTCCTATTCACACTCACACCTGTCAAATCCTAGCTCTTAGGCGCAAAAAAGATTACCAAGGAGCCAGCATACTCACTAAGCGCGAAGTGTTAGCCCTGAGATCAGTGCCAGCAGCAGGCTCTGACAATCAGTGTCAGCAGCAGGCTCTGACAATCAGTGTCAGCAGCAGGCTCTGACAATCAGTGTCAGCAGCAGGCTCTGACAATCAGTGTCAGCAGCAGGCTCTGACAATCAGTGTCAGCAGCAGGCTCTGACAGCTATTTCTGATTTTCTCCAGTCGCACCATACAGGCCTAGCCCTGCTCTACTTACTGCCATCCCAATCCTCAACAAGATAGCCTTTCCATCAAACACCACTTCATCCAAAAAAATTTCATTTGTGTGGACACTGATTCTTCTCTAACTGACACGTCTCGAACATTCGTTACTTTACTTTTACCCACATTAAGCCGCAGCTTCGTCTTCTCACACACTCAACAAAACTCAGACGCCGGTCTACACAATTTTCCCGCCGAGTCTTTCACCAGTGCCGTATCAGCAGCATCAAGATCTAGAACATATACAAATTCAATTTTGCTGCCGATATTGAATTTGTATTATTCAAGAATGCGCGCCCCGTGGTATGAATATGGAAAATGGCATTTCCAGCCCTCAGTTAAGCTGACGAGGTTTTGAGAAACAAGCGATATCATTACTTCAAATGGATGGGCAACTATTATATAAATAAGCATTTGGTACTCCTGAAACAAGCTGTCGCGTCTACGTTGGGGCGACGAGGTGCAAATACTATTTTTTTAAATAATTTTGTGTAGCACCGGCTTACCTAGACCATTCTAGCATTCATTATAAAGTCAACAACACAGACCGGGTGAAAGGTTCGGTACACAGTACGCATGTTTTCTATAGGTAATATCCGCAGCCCGTCGTTACAAGTTCATAAACCGCACTTCTAACTACGAATGAGAACGGTATATGAAAAAAAAATGAAAAATCATTTGAAATATACGTGGATCAACTTTTTCAGCAAATAACCATTGGAATATATACTTTTTGATACCAGATTCAACCTTTGATGCAATATTTGGTTTGGACTATTTTTCAATTATGCCACTTAACTATTTCCGGTCGAAATCGAATTAATTTCTATTTAAATTATAGCCAACATATTTTAATTTGTTCCATTGTCTTTAGAGGATGCGTATACGTCAAACAACCTCCCAAAAATGGCCCAGAAATAAGCCAAACTCTGTCTACCCTGACCACTTATATTGATGTCATCGTTTTGTTTGCTGCCCTCGCCATGGGATAGAACCCCTAAATATTTGTCAATTAAATTATTCACTTTCTAATTGTTGAAACACTACGATTTTTGAGCGGGACAAATTATTTTTCATAGATGCAATTATTGCACACAATTTGAATACATTTGAAGCCATACATATATTTCAACCAGATAAACATAGGTACTGTGTACACGAACCTGTTCACCCCTCGTTTTCAAACCAACAGCAGATTTCGTAGTTGTTGGATTTACAATGTTGGTTGGTTTTACAAGAACGTTCGCGAACACAGTACGTTTACTTATTTTTGAGAAGCATTCGCAGGGCTATCATTTTTTTATTAATGGAGTAACTATAACAGCTGATACAGTATATGGTGAGACGACTCTTGATTTGATTGACTGCATCAATCAATTTTTTATGGAAGTTTTGTTTTATAAGCTCATACAAGTGTACGAAAATAGCAACAGAGTTGTTTTGCTTTATGCTTTTCTGGTTCACATCAAACGGGCTTACGCTCACCCCGTTTTGTTTCATTTCGCTCGCGGAAAGGCGACGCAATGCAGCACCCGCCACTGGTGAACGTAAGAAACATAATTCGTCGATGTCATGCCTTTCTTTGCTAAATGAGATTTCAAGGTTTCCCGGCGTCACCACCACCAGTGCCAGGTAGCGCTTTGCCCTAGTGTGTTTTCTTGTCTTTCAGCAAACCCTGGAGCATGAGTTATTGAAAAGCGTGTAACAATACATGTTCAGGTTCTATTGTTCAGCTTCTATTTTGAAATGCTTACCAAAAGACGAAGTTCTGCCTAGAATATTTTTTTCCATTCCCGCGTGTTCTAAACATAATACTAGTCTTTATTGAAGCCCTCGATGGTACAATAATGATTACAGAGAACAAATTCACCAGTGCATTCCTACCAACACACCCAAATTACGCACAAGACGAACATACATGATACATGACAGAGTAGGGACAGGAGTTACTGACAAGCGCGCCCGAATAAATTTTATGTCCCTCTCCCACATGAATATGTAACTATATAGCGAAAATTAATTTAAGAGAGGTAAAGCACATAACCACCTGTCAGCCAACATATCAGAGACGTCCTTGGGGTTGTGATGACCTACGTCCATAGCTTTACATGTGGAAAGTATTTCTACAGGCTCTACCCGCGAGAAGACATACAGTGTAAACATATGCTTGTGCCGTTTCGTATTGGATGTGGTCGTCGTGACAGGCTGGGCATGCCTGGAGTTAGGAGGCGTAGAAACACCCACCCTGCCCCTCTCCTGTCTATCCTACTGCATTCACCGACGCTGCTTGGTTCTGAATCGTCGGGGCTACATGCATGTAAATAAGATTGAAGTAATACCAATAAATAACGTTGAAGGAAAATCACTGCGTGTGATGATGTACGAATAAATATTGTGCATTAGTCAAGTTAAGTGCCGAGAGAAGTCGTTAAAGCATGGGCGGAGCGAGGTAGCGTGACTACCAAGATGGCCGTCTTCCACAAAAAGTTATGGTAATAAATGAGGACATAACAAATTGGTTCCCATTATCCTCTGTCTGGATTGAAGTGTTTTTATTGTTTATAGTGTAGGAACCAGTTGCAGAGGATTAGAATTTTAAGGTACTTAAGCGGGATATAAAAATGAAATTGTCAAAACAATCATGGCGATAAAGTACAGTAAAACCCCACATTATCAATCGCAATGATTTACCTTCAACGGAATTTATTTTCATTACTTCAATCTTATTTACATGCATATAGCAGACGATTCAAAAGCAAGCAGCGTCTGCCAAATGCATTTGGACAAAGACCGGATAGGGGGAGAGCGGTTCAACGCCTCCCAACTCCAGTCATGCCCAGCAGGTCACGACGACCACATCTTTTACGAACCGGTACAGACATTTGTTTGTACAATGGATGACTCCTCATGGGTAGAACATGTAGATATGTTTTCTACATTACATTTGTGTAATTTTATTGGCATTTTTTTGAGCAATCAACAAGACTGTTCAAAGTTATTTGGATCTGCTGACTCTCATGTTCGGTTTGAACTTTTCCTCCGAGCGTAGTATCATCTGCAAACGTGTTAATTTTTGAGAGCACGTTGCTATCGAGGTCGTTTGTGAATATTATAAAGAGAACTGGACCTAACACGGTTTCTTGAGGCACGCCTCTTGTAGATTTACTTCGAGGGGAGGAAGCTCCGTTAGGTTGAGCGTTTGTGAGTGACTTCATCGAACGCCTTTTGAAAATCGAGGTAAATGATATCGATGGAAAACTAAACTTTGTGTGGTGAAGTCCAATTATATTCTTGATAAAAAGCAGCAGGTTCGTAGGACAGGAATTTTTTTGTCTAAAGCCTTGGTGTGAGTCCCCTATCAACTTGATTGATCGTAAAATGGATGTGTTTGTTAGCGTAATCACACTTTCCATTAATATGCCAACGACTGAGGTGAGACTCACATTAGTCGGTAATTGCAGGGACACTTGTCATCCTTTTTAAATTGCAGGAACACGTGTCATTTTTGAGAGGTTGGGTAGGAATGTGTGATTGCTGTTTTGGGGTTTTCGTTCATAGTCTCTTTCGGTGTTCAGGGATGAACTTGGTCTGAACCTGGAGATTTTGTACAGTTCAGTTTATCTAGGTATATATTTAATAACTTCGACTGGGTAGAAGTGTACTGTGCTAAGCGCTATATTTTTGGTCTTTCCGCTATGATGTCCTGAGGAAAATGCAATATCTGGATTGTCTAACGTGAATACATAACAAAATTATTGGTTTAATCGGATATTCATGTTACATGGTCGTCCATTTCAAGCTTGCCATTATCGTACTCAAGAAGACCTTTCACAGACCTTGAAGTGTTTTTCTTTGCTCGAAATATGGCTAAAAAAATAATTAGTACGGGTTTGTTTGGCGTTCGTTGAAATTTCATGGTAGTAATCTTCATTCATCACGCTTCAGGACCTTCTTGAATCGCTCGTGCTTATTATAAAAAAAATCTGTTCGTCGTCGTCATGTGACTGTTTCCGTTTTGATGAGTGCTTTGCTTTTTTCTGTAACTGAAGATGTTGCAGTTTTCATTTTCACTGCACGGACTGAATGACTGCTGGTCGCCTGTATCTTCGTATAATATTTTCAAGTGAAATATTTATAAATATAGTAAGAAAAATTCTTAGCGATTGATTGACGTCACGTACGAGGGTTATATTTGCTGACGCCCATGATTCACTTATGCTATAAAAGTTAGCTAATCTATAGTTAAAGTTTTTTGACCTTTCCAACTCGAGCACTGCCGGAAAACGAATACAATTATAGTCGTAAGCTCTGAGTGGTCTGCCCAATTTGACATTCGTGACATGGGAGTCGCTTGCACTAAATAAGAGATCAAAAATTTTGCTTCCTCTTGTGGGTGTCTTCACCATTTGAGTCCTGAACTTATCGTCTGCAAAATCAACCAGACGTTTGGCCAGTGACAGTGCCTTTGTCTGTTTCTTGATCAATGTCTGGTATATTGTTATCTTGAAGCACAATAGTGTTTTGTGTTGTAACGACTTTGACTAGGGTGTTGTAAAGATTGATATAATATGCAACCTTGCTTTTTTGGGGGGCGATATACGAGTGTGATTTGACACATAGTATGTCTACCGAATTATTGAATTAACACCAATTCGTGTCTGCTGCTTGGCATAGTAACTCCTAATACTCCTCCGCCCTCTCGGCCTTTTATATCTTTGTGAAATAGTAACAAACCCGGGAGAGTGAATTCGCATTGTTAATTTCTGTTGTTTGATTTCATCCACGATTCTGTGATGGCTAATATGTTCATCTTTCGTTTACTGCAAGGATTCCCAATTCTTCAATTTTGTCGGGGAGACTTCATGCGTTTACATAGTAACATTTCAGGGGACCGGCAGTCACACTAAAACTGTTTTGTCCTCTCTTTACTACGGTTGTCGTTTCCACAGGCTTCATCTTAAAACTAGCCCAGAGATTTGCTATTGGGTTCAAGTCAAGACTAAAGATGAAAAAAATGCTCGCACATAAAAATATTATCTCACCGCTCATGTTTTTTTTCAGCGTCAGTTTTCAGCATTTACAAACAGTAGACAAACAGCAGACTGAACATCCATGTTCGCAAGTAAACGAAAAACACATATTTCAACCGTTGCTACAGAATTGTGTTATGAAAATTGATAATATACACTGAAGCCAGTCTGGGTTATGACTGCGCATAAATTACCTGTACTTTACATGCAAAATCTCGCAAACACGAACTTATGAAGGATTTTTTTATGAGTGGTCGTCATTCCGGAAATAGCAACAGGAATGGTAAGGTAAACTCTTAAAACTTGTTGGGGATCATAATCCAAAAGTTGACATTGCGGGTTTAAATCGCTGTTTGATCTACTAGCAAGAAATTCATAATTTAAATCTAAGTGAAGCGACAAATTCGGTAAAAGAGTGTGATTTGTGATCACAATGATTCATGAACATACAACCAATTTAGATTCTGACTAAAAAATATATTGCAATTGAAATTTTGTACAAGGAAATTTTGTATTGATGTCCCAATATAAAGCAAATGGAAGCAAATATATTATTTTCAGATTACTTCTAACAAGTAACTCGTTGTGTATGCTTGTCGTTCGCTCAATAAAAATTAGCACATTTCCAGAACTACTGAGGGGACGAAGAAACGAATTAGTTGGTGTGTTAAACAAACTTATAAGATCTTTTCCGTATCGTTGATTCAATTGAGGACAATAACATTTGTGTTGACACATAATAATTGACAAATAAATTATCGGAACATTTCGTCATCGTTTCCCGATCAAAGAATAAATAAAGTTCTCCCATGCATTGAAAGGTTGAAGTTGTTAAATTGAATGTTATTGCAGAGACCAACTGAGAATATTGAACGTAGGTCAGTGCATGAAGATGATAGATGTTGCAATTGCAATTCTTTACCGTTGAATCAACCAGGAAAACCGTTTTTTCTGTCGACGCATTAGTCAGTTCCTGGTATCATTACACTTGTAGTCAGATACGGCTCTTGTGTTCAGACTTTGCTAGTCAGATACGGCTCCTGTGTTCAGACTTTGCTAGTCAGATACGGCTCCTGTGTTCAGACTTTGCTAGTCAGATACGGCTCCTGTGTTCAGACTTTGCTAGTCAGATACGGCTCCTGTGTTCAGACTTTGCTAGTCAGATACGGCTCCTGTGTTCAGACTTTGCTAGTCAGATACGGCTCCTGTGTTCAGACTTTGCTAGTCAGATACGGCTCCTGTGTTCAGACTTTGCTAGTCAGATACGGCTCCTGTGTTCAGACTTTGCTAGTCAGATACGGCTCCTGTGTTCAGACTTTGCTAGTCAGATACGGCTCCTGTGTTCAGACTTTGCTAGTCAGATACGGCTCCTGTGTTCAGACTTTGCTAGTCAGATACGGCTTCTGTGTTCAGACTATGCTAGTCAGATACGGCTCCTGTGTTCAGACTTTGCTAGTCAGATACGGCTTCTGTGTTCAGACTTTGCTAGTCAGATACGGCTCCTGTGTTCAGACTTTGCTAGTCAGATACGGCTCCTGTGTTTAGACTTTGCGTAGTATAGTCAAATGGTATTTTCCACACACTTAATCAAAAATTATCACGATCATGTGCTGTCAGTAGGTACATTTGTATCTATACTCATTAGTATTCTCAGATTAATTCTCATGACTCATGTATGGGGTTCATAACATTCATAATGGCGTTTCATTCGTCAAGGCCAGAACATTCGCAGGCAAATGTAATGCGGAATATCTCGGCCTTGTCTGGTGTTGGGCCTCTGTTTTTATTTAACTTCGCTAGGCGGGGCTTCTTTATTCATTCCTCCGGGAACTGGAGCTCAGATTGACGGCAGGAGGCGAGAAATGAGGGAGAAGGGCTTTGATTTAGGGCAACAAAGTCGGAAGGTAAAGTAAAGATTGAACGATGCTCTAAGCTGTATTATGATGATCACGACAGTGATGGGTTCATGCAAATTAAAATGTTAGTAGAAAGGTTTCAGCCTAAATGAAGTTGTTGAACTGCAAATCAAGTCGAAATAAATATACTTTTCCGGGAATTTTTTTTTTGTTCCTTTTGAATGAATTATTGTATGGAAATTTGATCGTTACTCCTACAGCCAAAACTGTTAACTATCGAACAAATTAAATCCTGCAAGTATTAGAACCTCGTACTATAAGGCTGCATTGGAAATGGAAGGGATTTGACCAACGAATGCTCACATTAAACGACAAAGAAACTCACACGTAAATTTGAATTTTGTTATTTCCGATTGTCGCATGCTGCATCCAGATATTTTTCCTGAATATTCACATCACTTATATTTTTATCCAGAAAACTCATATAGGATGATCCAAACCTTTTGTGTGCCATTGTATGATACGCCCAATTTGAAAAAAAGAAGGAAATGTAGGAATATTATTTCCTAAGTGCAATGACATAACTCCTGCTAAATTAAACGCGGCTGAATTTGTTGGGAGGGGCAACAAGGTCACCACTTATATGGGTTATTGGTTGACGTAATGACAGTGTCAGGCTTGACGTCAACGAACTCGGTTGCCTGATCACATCAGGTCTATAAAGCTGTAATAATTGGTGCTCAAGTGTGGGGCTAATGCCTGTGTGTCTATAAACGACAGGTGATTGTTGTGGCCGACGACAAACGACCCAAAGTCAACCCAAGTATATGTTTACGGCCAACACTTCATCACCAACACTACATCATACGTCCGCTGTAGGGAGTCTGGAGACGAGGCCCGATCACAACCACTGGTTTACGTCGTCGCCACTAGGGTGCCGGACCCACTCCCTGCGAGAAGCTTGTTCAATACACAGTAAGTCAGGATAATGCGATGTGATCATTTATTATTTCACTATATCATTGTTCACTTACTTTGCACTTTCCATTCATCCATTCCAAACGTCCGTACCATCATCGAACTTTTTAAAAATTCTATCACTTTGTTAAATTCCGGCTCTAATTCTCACAGAATCATTCCATGTTCTACTCCTCCCCGACACTTCTGTCATTTTTCTTAAATATTTTATATCTTTTCCAAAAGTTTGACTCCTTCAGTCACTCACACAGCACTTGTCTGTGCCCCACACGACAAAGTCGCTGCACTGGCCAGGGGAGTGTGTTTCTGGGCACTGACTATTACCTGAAAGTAGAGAAGACGGAATACTCATCATTCTGCCTCCTTAGGCAAGCCAGAATAATAACGGAAACGCTGTTGATAAGAGGGCTCCGTCTATCATGCACTTAGGCGGTCCCCATACAGTGGCACGTTGTCTTGAGTCGAGCAGTGCCACGTGGAACACTTGATCTAGCCCCATACAGGAGCACGCTGCCTAGAGTCGTGCAGTGCTACGTGCAACACTTAGTCGGGCTTCTTACAGGAACACGTTGCTCAGAGTCGTGCAGTGCTACGTGCAGCAATTAGTCGGGCCCCTTGCAGGAACACATTGCCCAGGCTCGTGAGGTGTAACGTGCAACACTGTCGCGCCCCCTTACAGGAACACGTTGTCAAGGGTCGTGCAGTGCTACGTGCAACACTTAGTCGGGCCTCTTGCAGGAACACGTTGCCCAGGCTCGTGAAGTGCTACGTGTAACGACATTTGGACGAGGCCGAATCCCAGAAAAGAGATTGGATTATGACCCTGGAGTGACAGACATTTACCAAATTTTAATTTCACACCCTACTTCGAGGAAATGAATTGTTGCAGTCGGTACCAACAGAATCTAGAATATTAGATAATATATAAATTTTTACGTCGTGGTCACCGATCTAGTTATCGAATGATCAAATGGTGTAAACAAACACATTTATGTGATCATGACCGCCTAAGTAGGATATTTTCCGGCCTTCCTTGTCAAGTTATAGTTTAGAACAAAGTGTGTAGTGACATCTTGCACAATATATTCGTGTCCTAATATTGTACTAATGAAGAATCATTGAGTAAGTGGCAGCGACCTAACTTGCTGGGGACAACAAGCAGCACGATCCATTGCTAAAAATGACGATCGGTAGATAAATCTTATTTTTTTCAATATTATAATTTAACAAATGAAAACATCGGGTCTCAAATTTCCAAATATCACAAAAAAAAAATCCCACTATGCCATACTTTTATTGAAAAAATGAGTAGAAAAAAGTAACTCTGGTCAAGCCTTCTGTTTAAATCCTTATTTCAACGCCTGAGTCTCCAGGCAGCGCAGACCCGCGCTCTGCCTCGACTCGGACAGCCATTGTACAGGATACAACGGCATGCTACATTAGGTTTGTGTTTTCATATCCAATTTTCTAGATGAAATTTATCCTCGTTTCCCTGTATTCAGCAAAAATGTTCAATGCTTCAAGTTTGCTTCTATTTATGAAATTAATTACTAGAAAAAATTCAGTAGAAATATTCTGAATGCTAATTAGACTGCAATGACTCCATAACTGTTCATGGCTGTGCGTAGAGTCACTGTTTACTAACCAGCAGCTCGCGATAACACAAGCACTTTAATAGCATCCACAACGACCGCCAATCAACCGGCAGTGTGCATACGAAATGAACGTTTGATGGGATATTATCTTTCTACGTCATGATCATCAAGCTCTTATTGATTCTCTTGCAATTCACAAAGGGTCTTAGGTTGACTTTATGGCTACAAGAGGCATGCATTTCTAATGAAGGTAGTGCTGTCTAGTGGGTTCCGGCAGAGCTTGGTGGTAAATTGAAATAATTGATACTTTCGTATAAAATTGGCAATTCAAAATGCTCTTATACTAGCTGGGTAAAACTTCACGGTAAATAATTACCATACTTTCAGGGCCGCGCAGAGGCGAACATTTCATTGTTGGAAACATGAAGTTGTTAGAGTAAGGTTGGCATAGCATAGTGTCGCAATATAGCAGGTAGGCCAGGGATGGGTTGTAGAGTCTAGTTTAGTTATAGTTCAAAGTTGCTGCCTTTTTCTACGGCTGCTAAGTTCCCACCGCTCTAACTAAGTGGTGAAGGGCGCTTGTCCATCCGTTCTTCGAAGTTATTGACCCTTTTACTATGATTCAAATTGTGTGCCAACCGGTTCCAAATTGTTGCTACTTTGACTTGAAAGGAGTTTTCTGCCGAATTTTATTATGTTATGATCAATCAAAGAGAAATTCGGGTTTGTTTTAGTAAAACCTTTCAGGTACTTAATATCAATAATGAAAACAAACGTTGATCAATGATATTGTTAAACAAATGGTTGGCTTGAGAGATAAGACTTCTCCTAGCAACACCATGCCAAAAAATGTGTGATGGATAAGCTTATATTTTCTTTTATATATCACAAAGAAAGAGAATTTGTTGGCAGCAACTGTATTTCCAGCACCATATAGGACACTTTTGTAATAAGAGAACATGCAAGGGATCCTGCAAACCTTTTAGTATTTGTTTGCTCTACAAGTTTTGATATAATATCAAATACGTACACAGATCTAGTACATTGCAATAAATAAACTGATGCATGGATGACTAGCTTAGCCAGATGAATCACAAACAGCAAATTAGAGTCACATTCATAGTTGGATTAGAAATCATAATAATATGAATGTCTAGGTCTAAAACAAGCCAGGCTACAACGTTACAAACAAATTTACCATACTTGAAATGTATCTATTTGACAAAAGCTCAGTCAGGAAGACGAAGATAAAATATGACCTTTACATTATCGTAGTCTTTTGACATTTCAAGAGACTTATGACACAAAGTATTGTTCATTCACGAATCATCAGGGGAGTTCCCCAGCGTTTGTATATATTATATTTATGCTTTCTGCGGGAAGTCAGAAATAGTGTATTAAAAATTCAGACTTTGGAGAGGAGATGCAAAAAAAATCGTAGCCGATAATTTGTTCTTGTATGAGTCATGTGACTTTCTGAAAACCGTGAACTGGCTAATTCCCTTCACATCTATTCAGAAACAGGAACAAGTTTTTCGGACTACATCACGACGTATTTTCACATAGCTTTTCGTTCTGATCTGTTTTCCTTCATCGGCAACGGTTTGTGGATTCTAGTTGAATTTTTATTGTGATGTGTCGTAAAAATGTGGAAATTATGAAGCACAAAAAAGTTTTTTTGTATGAACAGAGAACCACAGATACTGCTCATCTGAAATATTAACTTGAGGCGGTCAGGAGGCATGTAAAGTTTTTTGCTGCCTTTCTCAACTGTTTGACGAGTTCAATGGGAAATTGACGACTGTATTATTTTCAGGCAGTTGTGACTGCCTTTGATTTCGTTGAATACTTGTTTTATCTCTCTCTCTATATATATATATATACATATAT
>SDVV010016009.1:0-14366 GCA_016164225.1 Gammarus roeselii
GAAGTCGCTTCCCTTGGAGGTTCAATGTCTATAAGGCAAATGGAAACTTACATGACGCGGAGCCGTGAACAAAGTCACTGCCCTACAACGATCATGGCTCTTGAGGCAAGTGGTTATAGTTTACGTAGCAGATTCAGGTACGAGTCGCTTCCCATGGAGATGCAATGTCTATAAGGCAAATGGAAAACTCATACGGCGCCGCGTCGTGAACAAAATTACTGCCCTACAACAATCTTGGCTCTTAGTGCAAGTGGATATAGTTCAGGGTGCAGATGCGAGAATGAAGTCGCTTCCCTTGGAGGTTCAATGGTCATAAATCAAAAAAAAATTACATGACGCGGAGCCGTGAACAAAGACACTGCCCTACAACGATCTTGGCTCGTAGGGCAATTGGACATAGTTCACAGTGCAGATGCAGGAACGAAGTCGCTTCCCCTGATGATGCAATGGCTATCAGGCAAATGGAAAACTTACACGGCGTGGCGCCGTGAACAAAGACACTGCCATATAACGATCTTGAATCGTGAGGCAAGTGGGCATGGTTCACAGTGCAGATGCAGGAACGAAGTCGCTTTCCTTGGAGATGCAATAGCTAAAAGGCAAATGGAAAACTTACATGGCGCGGAGCCGTGATCAGGGTCACTTCCCTACAAAGATCTTGGCTCGTAGGGCAAGTGGACGTAGTTAACGGTGAGGATACAAGGAATGAAGTCCATTCCCTCAATGATGCAATAGCTATAAGGCAAATGGAAAACTTACATGACGCGGAGCCATGAACAAAGTCACTTCCGTACAATGATCTTGGCTCGTAGGACGAGTGGACATAGTTCACGATGCGGATACAGGAATGAAGTCGCTTCCCTTGGAGATGCAATGTCTATAAGGCAAATGGAAAACTTACGCAACGTGGCGCCGTGAACAAAATCCCTGCCCTACAACGATCTTGGCCCGTAGGGCAAGTGGACATAGTTCACGGTGCGGATACACTAATTAAGTCGCTTCCCTTGGAGATGCAATAGCTATTCGGCAAATAAAAACTCACTTGACGCGGAACCGTGAACAAAGTCACTTTCCTACAATGATTTTGGCTCGCAAGACGAGTGAACATAGTTCACGATGCGGATACAGGAATGAAGTCGCTCCCCTTAATGATGCAATGGCTATAAGGCAGATGGAAAACTTACATGACGCGTAGCTGTTAACAAAGTCACTTCCCTACGATGATCTTGGCTCGTAGAACGAGTGGACATAGTTCACGGTGCGGATAAAGGAATGAAGTCGCTCCCCTCAATGATGCAATAGCTATAAGGCAAATGAAAAACTTACATGACGCGGAGCCGTGAACAAAGTCACTTCTCCACAATGATCTTGGCTCGAAGGACGAGTGGACATAGTTCACGGTGCGGATTCAGGAATGAAGTCGCTTCCTTGGAGATGCAATGTCTATAAGGCAAATGGAAAACTTACGCAACGTGGCGCCGTGAACAAAATCCCTGCCCTACAACGATCTTGGCTCGTAAGGCAAGTGGACATAGTTCACGTTGCGGATACAGGAATGAAGTCGCTCCCCTTGGAGATGCAATAGCTATAAGGCAAATGGAAAACTTACATTGCACGGAGCTGTGATTAAAGTCACTTCCCTACAAAGATCTTGGCTCGTTGGGCAAGGGGACATAGTTCACGATGTGGATAAAATGAATAAAGTCGCTTCCCTCAATGATGCAATGGCTATAAGGCAAATGGAATACTTACATGACGCGAAGCCGTGAACAAAGTCACTTCCCTACATTGATCTTGACTCGTAAGACGAGTGGACATAGTTCACGGTGCGGATACAGGAATGAAGTTGCTTCCCCTGGAGGTTCAATATCTATACGGCAAAAAAAACACATGACGCGGAGCCGTGAACAAAAACACTGCCCTACAACGATCTTGGCTCGTAGGGCGAGTGGACATAGTTTACAGTACAGATGCAGGAGGTAAGTCGCTTCCCTTAATGATGCAATCGCTATAAGGCAAATGGAAAACTTAGATGACGCGCAGTCATGAACAAAGTCACTTCCCTTACAATGATCTTGGCTCGTAGTGAGAGTGGACATAGTTCACACAGCAGATGGACGAAGGAAGTCACTTTCCTTGAAGATGCAATAGCTATTAGGCAAATTGAAAACGTACACGGCGTGGCGCCGTGAACAAAGACAGTGCCGTACAACGATCTTAGCTCGTAGGGCAAGTTGACATAGTTCACGATGCAGATGCAGGAATTAAGTCGCTTCCCTTGGAGGTTCAATGTCTATAAGGCATATGGAAAACTTACTTGGCGCAGAGCTGTGAACAAAGTCATTTCCCTACCATGATCTTGGCTCGTAGGACAAGTGGACATAGTTCACGGTGCAGATGCAGGAATGAAGTCGCTTCCCTTGGAGGTTCAATGTCTCTAAGGTAAATGGAAAACTTTCACGGCGTGGTGCCGTAAACGAAGACACTGCCCTTCAACGATATTGATTCGTAGGGCATGTGGACATAGTTCACAGTGCAGATGCAGGAATGAAGTCGCTTTCGTTGGAGGTTCAATAGCTATAAGACAAATAGAAAACTTACATGGCGCGGAGTCGTGAACAAAAAGTTACTTCCCTACAATGACTTTGGCTCGTAGGGCAAGTGGGCATAGTTCACATTGCGGATAGAGAAATGAAGTCGCTACCCTTGGAGAAGCAATAGCTATAAGGCAAATGAAAGACTTACACGACGTGGCGTTGTGAACAAAGTCACTGCCCTACAACGACCTTAGCTCGTAGGGCAAGTGGACATAGTTCACGGTACAGATGCAGGTATGAAGTCGCTTCCCTTGGAGGGTCAATGTCTATAAGGCAAAAAAAAACTCACATGACGCGGAGCCGTGAACAAAGACACTGCCCTACAACGGTCTTGGCTCGTAGGGCAAGTGGACATAGTTCACAGTGCAGATGCAGGAACGAAGTCGCTTCCCCTAATGATGCAATGGCTATCAGGCAAATGGAAAAGTACCACGTCGTGGCACCGTAAACAAAGACACTGCCCTACAACGATCTTGTCTCGTAGGGCAAGTGTACATAGTTCACAGTGCAGATGCAGGAACGAAGTCACTCTCCTTGGAGGTTCAATTGCTATAAGGCAAATGGAAAACTTACATGACGCGGAGCCATGAACAAAGACACTGCCCTACAATGATCTTGGCTCGTAGGGCAATTGGACATTGTTCACAGTGCAGATGCAGGAACGAAGTCACTTCCCCTAATGATGCAATGTCTATCAGGCAAATGGAAAACTTACACGGCGTGGCGCCGTGAACAAAGACACTGACATACAACGATCTTGAATCGTAAGGCAAGTGGGCATAGTTCACAGTGCAGATGCAGTAACGAATCGCTTTCCTTGGAGGTTCAATAACTACAAAGCAAAGATAAAACTTACATGACGCGGAGCCGTGAACAAGGTCACTTCCATACAATGACCTTGGCTCGCAGGGCAAGTGGACATAGTTCACGCTGCAGATAAAAGAATGAAGTCGCGTCCCTTGTAGATGCAATGACTATAAGGCAATTGGAAAACATACACGGCGTGGTGCCGTGAACAAAGTCACTTCCCTACAATGATCTTGACTCGTGGAACGAGTGTATATAGTTCACGGTGCGAATACAGGATTGAAGTCGCTTCCTTTAATGATGCAATGGCTATAAGGCAAATGGAAAACTTACATGGCGCGGAGCCGTGAACGAAGTCACTTCCCTACAATGATCTTGACTCGTGGAACGAGTGGACATAGTTCACGGTGCGGATACAGGAATGAAGTTTCTTCCCTTGGAGATTCAATAGCTATAAGGCAAATGGAAAACTTATGTGGCGCGGAGCCGCGAAAAAAGGCATTTCCCTACAATGATCTTGGCTCGTAGGACGAGTGGACATAGTTCAGGGTACGGATACAGGAATGAAGTCGTTTCCCTTAATGATGCAATGGCTATAAGGCAAATGAAAAACTTACATGGCGCAGGGCCGTGAACAAAGTCACTTCCCTACAATGATCTTGGCTCGTAGGACGAGTGGACATAGTTCACGATGCGGATACAGGAATAAAGTCGCTTCCCTAAATGATGGAATGACTATAAGGCAAATGAAAAACTCACATGGCGCGGAGCCATGAACAAAGTCACTTCCGTACAATGATCTTGTCTCGTAGGACGAGTGGACATTGTTCACTTTGCGGATACAGGAATGAAGTCGCTTCCCTTAATGATGCAATCGCTATAAGGCAAATGGAAAACTTAGATGACGCGCAGCCATGAACAAAGTCACTTCCCTTACAATGATCTTGGCTCGTAGTGAGAGTGGACATAGTTCACACAGCAGATGGACGAAGGAAGTCACTTTCCTTGCAGATGCAATGGCTATTAGGCAAATGGATAACGTACACGGCGTGGCGCCGTGAACAAAGACAGTGCCGTACAACGATCTTAGCTCGTAGGGCAAGTGGACATAGTTCACGATGCAGATGCAGGAATGAAGTCGCTTCCCTTGGAGGTTCAATGTCTATAAGGTAAATGGAAAATTTTCACGGCGTGGCGCCGTGAGTAAAGTCACTGTGTTTCAACGATCTTGGCTCGTAGGGCAAGTGGACATAGTTCACGGTGCAGACTCAGGTATGAAGTCGCTTCCCTTAATGATGCAATGACTATATGGCAAATGGAAAACTCTCACGGCGTGGCGCCCTGAACGAAGACACTGCCCTTCAACGATATTGGCTCGTAGGGCATGTGAACATAGTTCACAGTGCAGATGCAGGAATGAAGTCGCTTCCGTTGGAGGTTCAATAAATATAAGACAAATAGAAAACTTACATGGCGCGGAGCCGTTAACAAAAAGTTACTTCCCTACAATGACCTTGGCTCGTAGGGCAAGAGGACATAGTTCACTCTGCGGATAGAGAAATGAAGTCGCTACCCTTGGAGAAGCAACAGCTATAAGGCAAATGAAAGACTTACACGACGTGGCGTTGTGAACAAAGTCACTGCCCTACAACGATCTTAGCTCGTAGGGCAAGTGGACATAGTTCACGGTACAGATGCAGGAATGAAGTCGCTTCTCTTGGAGGGTCAATGTCTATAAGGCAAAAAAAACTCACATGACGCGGAGCCGTGAACAAAGACATTGCCCTACAACGGTCTTGGCTCGTAGGGCAAGTGGACATAGTTCACAGTGCAGATGCAGGAACGAAGTCGCTTCCCCTAATGATGCAATGGCTATCAGGCAAATGGAAAAGTACCACGGCGTGGCTCCGTAAACAAAGACACTGTCCTACAACGATCTTGTCTCGTAGGGCAAGTGGACATAGTTCACGGTGCAGATGCAGGAATGAAGTCGCTTCCCTTGGAGGTTCAATGACTATAAGGCAAATGGAAAAGTTACATGTCGCGGAGCCGTGAAAAATGTCACTTCCCTGCAATGATCTTGGCTCGTAGGACGAGTGGACATAGTTCACGGTGCAGATGCAGGTATGAAGTCGCTTTCCTTGGAGGTTCAATGTCTATAAGGCAAATGGAAAACTTACACGGCGTGGCGCCGTAAACATAGTCTCTGCCCTACAATGATCTTGGCTCGAGGGGCAAAAAGACATGGTTCACGGCGCGGATACAGGAATGAAGTCGCTTCCCTTGGAGATGCAATGTCTATAAGGCAAATGGAAAACTTACGCAACGTGGCGCCGTTAACAAAATCCCTGCCCTACAACGATATTGGCCCGTAGGGCAAGTGGACATAGTTCACGGTGCGGATACAAGAATGAAGTCGCTTCCCTTGGAGATGCAATAGCTATAAGGCAAATGGAAAACTTACATGGCACAGAGCCGTGATTAAAGTCACTTCCCTACAAAGATCTTGGCTCGTTGGGCAAGGGGACATAGTTCACGATGTGGATAAAATGAATGAAGTCCCTTCCCTTAATGATGCAATGACTATAAGGCAAATGGAATACTTACATGACGCGGAGCTGTGAACAAAGTCACTTCCCTACATTGATCTTGGCTCGTAGGACGAGTGGATATAGATCACGGTGCGGATAAAAGGAATGAAGTCGCTTTCCTTTATGATGCAATGGCTATAAGGCAAATGTAAAACTTAAATGACGCGGAGCCGTGAACTAAGTCACTTCCCTGCAATGATCTTGGCTCTTAGGACGAGTGAACATAGTTCACTCTGCGGATACAGAAATGAATTCACTTCCCCTAATGATGCAATGGCTATCAGGCAAATGGAAAACTTTCACGGCGTGACGCCGTGAACAAATACACTGCCCTACAACGACCTTGGCTCGTAGGGCAAGTGGACATAGTTCACATTGCAGATGAAGGAACGAAGTCGCTTTCCTTGGAGGTTTAATAGCTTTGGGGCAAATAGAAAAGTTACATGGCGCGGAGCCGTGAACAAAGTCACTTCCCTACAATGATCCTGGCTCGTAGGGCAAGTGGACATAGTTCACGGTGCGGATACAGGAATGAAGTCGCTTCCCCTTGAGATGCAATGGCCAAAAGGCAAATGGAAAACTCACATAACGTGGCGTTGTGAACAAAATCACTGCCCTACAACGATCTTGGCTCGTAGGGCAAGTGGACAAAGTTCACGGTGCGGATACAGGAATGAAGTCGCTTCCCTTGGAGATGCAATAGCTATAAGGCAAATGGAAAACTTACATGGCACAGAGCCGTGATTAAAGTCACTTCCCTACAAAGATCTTGGCTCGTTGGGCAAGGGGACATAGTTCACGATGTGGATAAAATGAATGAAGTTCCTTCCCTTAATGATGCAATGGCTATAAGGCAAATGGAATACTTACATGACGCGGAGCTGTGAACAAAGTAACTTCCCTACATTGATCTTGGCTCGTACGACGAGTGGATATAGATCACGGTGCGGATACAGGAATGAAGTCGCTTCCCTTACTGATGCAATGGCGATAAGGCAAATGGAAAACTTTCATGGCGCGGAGCCGTGAACAAAGTCACTTCCCTACAATGATCTTGACTCGTAGGACGAGTGGACATAGTTCACGGTGCGGATACAGGAATGAAATCGCTTCCCTTGGAGATGCAATAGCTATAAGGCATATGGAAAACTTTTACAACACGGAGCCGTGAAAAAAGTCCTTTTCCTACAATGATCTTGGCTCGTAGGACGAGTGGACATTGTTCAGGGTACGGATACAGGAATGAAGTCGTTTCCCTTAATGATGCAATGGCTATAAGGCAAATGAAAAACTTACAAGGCGCGGAGCCGTGAACAAGATCACTTCCCTACAAAGATCTTGGCTGGTAGGGCAAGTGGACGTAGTTAACGATGCGGATACAAGGAATGAGGTCGCTTCCCTTAATGATGCAATGGCTATAAGGCAAATGGAAAACTTACACGGCGTAGCGCCATGAACTAGGACAGTGCCCTACAACGATCTTGGCTCGTAGGGCAAGTGGACATAGTTCACGGTGCGGATACAGGGATGAAGTCGCTTCCCCTAGAGATGCAATGGCGATAAGGCAAATTTAAAACTTACACGTCGTGGCGCTGTGAACAAAATTACTTCTCCACAATGATCTTGGCACGTAGGACGAGGGGACATAGTTCACGATGCGGATACATGAATGAAGTCGCTTCAGTTGGAGATGCAATGTCTATAAGGCAAATGGAAAACTTTAACAACCCTCCGCCGTAAACAAAATCACTGCCCTACAACGATCTTCGCTCGTAGGGAAAGTGGACATAGTTCAGGTGCGGATACAGGAATGAAGTCGCTTCCCTTAATGATGCGATGGCTATAAGGCAAATGAAAAACTTACATGGCGCGGAGCCGTGAACAAAGTCACTTCTCTACAACGATCATGGCTCGTGGAAGAGTGGACAAAGTTCACGGTGCAGGTTCAGGTATGAAGTCGCTCTCCTTAATGATGCAATGACTATAAGGCAAATTGAAAACTTACACGGCAGGGTGCCGTGAACAAAGTCACTGCCCTACAACGATCTTGCCTCTTAGGGCAAGTGGACATAGTTCACGGTGCAGATGCAGGAATGTAGTCGCTGTCCTTGGAGGTTCAATAGCTATAAGGCAAATAGAAAACTTACACGACGCGGAGCCGTGAACAAAGTCCCTTCCCTACAATGATCTTGGCTCGTAGGGTAAGTAGACATAGTTTAAGGTGTGGATGCAGGAATGAAGTCGCTTCCCTTGAAGATGCAATGGCTTTAAGGTGAATTGAAAACTTACGCGGCGTGGCGCCGTGAACAAAATCACTGCCCTACAAAGATCTTGGCTCGTAGGGCAAGTGGACATAGTTCACGGTGCGGATACAGGAATGAAGTCGCTCCCCGTGGAGATGCAATTGCTATAAGGTAAATGGAAAACCTAAATGGCGCGGAACCGTGAACAAAGTCACTTCCCTACAAAGATCTTTGCACGTAGGACAAGTGGACATAGTTCACGGTGCGGATAAAAGGAAGGAAGTCGCTTCCCTTAATGATGCAATGGCTATAGGGCAAATGAAAAACTTACGTGACGCGGAGCCGTGAACAAAGACATTGCCCTACAACGATCTTGGCTCCTAGGGCCAGTGGACATAGTTTACAGTGCAGATGCAGGAACGAAGTCGCTTCCCCTAATGATGAAATGGCTATCAGTCAAAGGAAAAACTAACACAGAGTGGCGCCGTGAACAAAGACCCTGCCCTACAACGATCTTGGCTCGTAGGGCAAGATGAAATAGTTCACAGTGTAGATGCAGGAACGAAGTCGCTTCCCCTAATGATGAAATGGCTATCAGTCAAAAGGAAAACTAACACAGAGTGGTGCCGTGAACAAAGTCACTTCCCTACAATGATCTTGGCTCGTAGTGAGAGTGGACATAGATCACACAGCAGATGGACGAAGGAAATCACTTTCCTTCAAGATGCAATGGCTATTAGGCAAATGGAAAACGTTCACGGCGTGACGCCGTGAACATAGACAGTGCCCTACAACGATCTTGGCTCGTAGGGCAAGAGGACATAGTTCACGGTGCAGATGCAGGAATGAAGTCGCTCCCCTTGGAGGTTCAGTGACTGTAAGGCAAATGGAAAAGTTACATGTCGCGGTGCCGTGAACAAGGTCACTTCCCTACAATGACCTTGGTTCGTAGGGCAAGTGGACATAGTTCACGCTGCAGATACAAGAATAAAGTCGCTTCCCTTGGAGATGCAATGACTATAAGGCAATTGGAAAACATACGCGGCGTGGTGCCGTGAACAAAGTCACTTCTCAACAATGATCTTGGCTCGTAGGACGAGTGGACATAGTTCACGGTGCGGATACAGGAATGAAGTCGCTTCCCTTGGAGGTTCAATGTCTATAAGGCAAATGGAAAACTTACACAACGTGGCGCCGCGAACAAAATCACTGCCCTACAACGATCTTGGCTCGTAGGGCAAGTGGACATAGTTCACAGTGTAGTTTCAGGTATGAAGTCGCTTCCCTTAATGATGCAATGACTATATGGCAAATGGAAAACTCACACGGCGTGGCGCCGTGAGCGAAGACACTGCCCTTCAACGATATTGGCTCGTAGGGCATGCGAACATAGTTCACAGTGCAGATGCAGGAATGAAGTCGCTTTCGTTGGAGGTTCAATAGCTATAAGACAAATAGAAAACTTACATGGCGCGGAGCCGTGGACAAAAAGTTACTTCCCTACAGTGACCTTGGCTCGTAGGGCAAGTGGACATGGTTCATGCTGCGGATAGAGAAATGAAGTCGCTACCATTGGAGATGCAATAGCTATAAGGCAAATGAAAGACTTACATGACGTGGCGTTGTGAACAAAGTCACTGCCCTACAGCGATCTTAGCTCGTAGGCAAGTGGACATACAGTAGTTCACGGTACAGATGCAGGAATGAAGTCGCTTGCCTTGGAGGGTCAATGTCTATAAGGCAAAAAAAACTCACATGACGCGGAGCCGTGAACAAAGACACTGCCCTACAACGATCTTGGCTCGGAGGGCAAGTGGACATAGTTCACAGTGCAGATGCAGGAACGAAGTCGCTTCCCCTAATGATGCAATAGCTATCAGGCAAATGGAAAAGTACCACGGCGTGGCACCGTGAACAAAGACACAGCCCTACAACGATCTTGTCTCGTAGGGCAAGTGGACATAGTTCACAGTGCAGATGCAGGAACAAAGTCGCTTTCCTTGGAGGTTCAATCGCTATAAGGCAAATAGAAAACTTACATGGCGCGGAGCCGTGAACAAAGTCACTTTCCTAGAAAGATCTTGTCTCGTAGGGCAAGAGGACATAGTTCACGGCGCAGATGCAGGTATGAAATCGCTTCCCTTGGAGGTTCAATGTCTATAAGGCAAATGGAAAACTTACACAACGTGGCGCCGCGAACAAAATCACTGCCCTACAACGATCTTGGCTCGTAGGGCAAGTGGACATAGTTCACAGTGCAGATGCAGGAACGAAGTCGCTTTCCTTGGAGGTTCAAAAGCTATAAGGCAAATTGAAAACTTACATGGCACGGAGCCGTTGACAAAGTCACTGCCCTACAGCGATCTTGGCTCGAAGGGCAAGTGGACATACTTCAGGGTGCAGATGCACGAATGAAGTCGCTTCCCTTGGAGGTTCAATAGCTATAAAGCAAAAAAAAACTTACATGACGCGGAGCCGTGAACAAAGACACTGCCCAACAACGATCTTGGTTGTAGGGCAATTGGACATAGTTCACAGTGGAGACGCAGGAATGAAGTCGCTTCCCTTGGAGGTTCAATCGCTATAAGTCAAATGGCAAACTTACATGGCGCTGAGCCGTGAACAAAGTCACTTTCCTACAATGATCTTGGCTAGTAGGACAAGTGGACATAGTTCACGGTGCAATTACATGAATGAAGTCGCTACCTTTGGAGATGCAATAGCTATAAGGCAAATGAAAACTTACATGGCGCGGAGCCGTGATTAAAGTCACTTCCCTACAAAGATCTTGGCTTGTTGGGCAAGGGGACATAGTTCACGGTGGGGATAAAATGAATGAAGTCGCTTCCCTTAATGATGCAATGACTATAAGGCAAATGGAATACTTACATGACGCGGAGCCTTGAACAAAGTGACTTCCCTACAATGATCTTGGCTCGTTGGGTAAGTAAAAATAGTTTACGGTGTGGATGCAGGGATGAAGTCGCTTCCCTTGAAGATGCAATGGCTTTAAGGCAAATTGAAAACTTACACGGCGTGGCGCCGTGAACAAAATCACTGCCCTACAAAGATCTTGGCTCGTAGGGCAAGTGGACATAGTTCACGGTGCGGATACAGGAATGAAGTCGCTCCCCTTGGAGATGCAATAGCTATAAGGTAAAAGGAAAACTTACATGGCGCGGAACCGTGAACAAAGTCACTTCCCTACAAAGATCTTGGCACGTAGGACAAGTGGACATAGTTCACGGTGCGGATAAAAGGAAGGAAGTCACTTCCCTTAATGATGCAATGGCTATAAGGCAAATGGAAAACTTACATGACGTGGAGCCGTGAAATAAGTCACTTCACTACAATGATCTTGGCTCGTAAGACGAGTTGACATAGTTCACGGTGCGGATACAGGAATGAAGTTGCTTCCCCTGGAGGTTCAATATCTATAAGGCAAAAAAACACACATGACGCGGAGCCGTGAACAAAGACACTGCCCTACAACGATCTTGGCTCGTAGGGCCAGTGGACATAGTTTACAGTGCAGATGCAGGAGCGAAGTCGCTTCCCCTAATGCTGAAATGGCTATCAGTCAAAAGGAAAACTAACACAGAGTGGCGCCGTGAACAAAGACCCTGCCCTACAACGATCTTGGCTCGTAGGGCAAGTGGACATAGTTCACAGTGCAGATGCAGGAACGAAGTCGCTTTCCTTGGAGGTTCAATTGCTATAAGGCAAATAGAAAACTTACATGGCGCGGAGCCGTGAACAAAGTCACTTCCCTACAATGATCTTGGCTCGTAGGGCAAGTGGACATAGTTTACGCTGCGGATACAGGAATGAAGTCGCTTCCCCTAGAGATGCAATGGCCATAAGGCAAATGGAAAACTTACACGTCGTGGCGCTGTGAACAAAATCACTTCCCCATAATGATCTTGGCTTGTAGGACGAGTGGACATAGTTCATGATGCGGATACTGGAATGAAGTCGCTTTCCTTGGAGATGCAATGTCTATAAGGCAAATGGAAAACTTACACAACGTGGCGCCATGAACAAAATCACTGCCCTACAACGATCTTGGCTCGTAAGGCAAGTGGACATAGTTCACGGTGCGGATACAGGAATGAAGTCACTTCCCATAATGATGCGATGGCTATAAGGCAAATGAAAAACTTACATGGCGCGGAGCCGTGAACAAAGTCACTTCCCTGCAATGATCTTGGCTCGTAGTGAGAGTTGACATAGTTTACACAGCAGACGGATGAAGGAAGTCACTTTCCTTGGAGATGCAATGGCTATTAGGCAAATGGAAAACATTCACGGCGTGGTGCCGTGAACAAAGACAGTGCCCTACAACGATCTTGGCTCGTAGGGCAAGTGGACATAGTTCACGGTGCAGATGCAAGAATGAAGTCGCTTCCCTTGGAGGTTCAATTACTATAAGGCAAATGGAGAAGTTACATGTCGTGGAGCCGTGAAAAAAGTCACTTCCCTACAATGATCTTGGCTCGTAGGACGAGCGGACATAGTTCACGGTGCAGATGCAGGTATGAAGTCGCTTTCCTAGGAGGTTCAATGTCTATAAGGCAAATGGAAAACCAACACGGCGTGGCGCCGTGAACAAAGTCACTGCCCTAAAATGATCTTGGCTCGAGGGGCATATAGACATAGTTCACGAGGCAGATTCAGGTATGAAGTCACTTCCCTTGGAGATGCAATGGCTATAAGGCAAATGGAAAACTTACACGGCGTCGCGTCGTGAACAAAGTCACTGCCCTACTACGATCTTGGCTCGTTAGGCAAGTGGACATAGCTCACGGTGCGGATAAAAGGAATGAAGTCGCTTCCCTTAATGATGCAATGGCTATAAGGCAAATGAAAAACTTACCTGACGCGGAGCCGTGAATGAAGTCACTTCCCTACAATGATATTGGCTCGTCGGACGAGTGGACATAGTTCACGATGCGGATACAGGAATGAAATCGTTTTCCTTAATGATGCAATGGCTATAAGGAAAATGGAAAACTTACATGACGCGGAGCCTTGAACAAAGTCACTTCCCTACAATGATCTTGGCTCGTAGGACGAGTGGACATAGTTCACGATGCGGATAATGGAATGAAGTCGCTTCCCTTAATGATGCAATGGCTATAAGGCAAATGGAAAATTTACATGACCCGGAGCCGTGAACAAAGTCACTTCCCTACAATGATCTTGGCTCGTAGGACGAGTGGACATGGTTCACGATGCGGATACAATAATGAAGTCGCTTCCCTTAATGATGCAATAACTATAAGGCAAATGAAAAACTTACATGACGCGGAGCCGTGAACAAGGTCACTTCCCTACAAAGATCTTGGCTCGTAGGGTAAGTGGACGTAGTTAACGGCGAGGATACAAGGAATGAAGTCGCTTCCCTTCATGATGCAATGACTATAAGGCAAATGGAAAACTTACACTATCGACAAATTCTGAACAAGTGGACAAACAACATCAACACGTGGACCATCGAATCCAGTCGTCTGCGGTCGCTGTGGGAGAGGTTCTTCCTGAGTTGGGTAACCAGTCGATGAACAGCGGAGCCAACCCCGCCAAAGGGAAATGGGCCAGTGGCGAAGTATGTCACTCCAACAGCCGGCTGCCGCAGACTTCAACAGTCGACAGCGGAAACGGTGAAAAGAGCCAATACACCATCTCGGGACGGCAATCGCCATCACGGCTTATTTGTGACGATTGTACAGATGAATTGTTCAATAAACCCCGTCGCAGTTCACGTATAAATATCTGGACACACGAGTATGGAGAAGAGTTATGACTCACCCAGTCCCGAGCAGCTTCCTTATGTCTAAAGCAGCTATTTGTAATGACTGTATTGATGACTATTAAACAATTTTTCATTGGTGGCAGGCTTCCATCGTTTTTTTTTTTTTTTTTTTATCTACAATATCATTCCTCCAGTCCAACTCATGCATTGAGTGTCATGCTCGACTTGTTGCAATTCAACAACTTTCTTTCTGTCGATATTCTCCATTATATGTCATCATATATTGTAAATTGGTGTGTGTTCTTCAACATTGTATTTTTCTCGTGTCAGGAAATGATTGTAACAAAATTTAAATACAACATATTTGTAAATGAAC
>SDVV010016011.1:0-14365 GCA_016164225.1 Gammarus roeselii
CATTGGGCTCTAACCCAAGGCCCAATCACCAGCTGTCATCATTACTGAGGTCATGCATTGGGCTCTAACCCAAGGCCCAATCACCAGCTGTCATCATTACTGAGGTCATGCACTGGGCTCTAACCCAAGGCCCAATCACCAGCTGTCATCATTACTGAGGTCATGCATTGGGCTCTAACCCAAGGCCCAATCACCAGCTGTCATCATTACTGAGGTCATGCATTGGGCTCTAACCCATGGCCCAATCACCAGCTGTCATCATTCTTGAGAAGAGCCGCTCTTAAAGCCAAGATTTACGGTGAATAAGCCATTATTGGAATACACAAGGAGCTGGCCTCCGAGTGGTCATCTTTTAAAAAAAATGTTCGGTGAGAACGTTCCCTAGCAATTTCTTGACGACCTCACTGAGAACGATAATGGCGTCCCGGGCCGTTAAATACTGTACGCCACAATGAAGGACGGCATGCAGTGCGCTCTCCCAAGCTATTGCCGAGAAAAACAGATTTTAAAGGGAAAAGTAAAAAATCAGTCCAATAACACTACTTTTCAGTGGAATATTATGATATATTTTCACCCAGTAAGAAGGAAGAACTGTTCCATGAACGTTTGTTGCACACACAAGGATTTTGCACCACGTCAGTGTGAGTAGAAGCAGTTCCCTGCAGGTTGAAGTTGTGGGTATTTTGGTAACGTATTGCAGCATACAATATAATTGTAGTAGTGCAAGCCCATAAAAGTTGTTGCTGTTCTAATTGAACCCGGAACTGTTGTCCATGATGAAACTGTAACATTTTTTGCTGTTGATAGTTAGGCGTAATTATTGTTTTCTCCGGTCACAGCTGTATGTAGTTGCATTGTCATAGTGTAGAAGCCAAGTCAGTATTCGACTCAGTCGTGCCACTGTATTTGGTTCGGTTTACGTGGTCCATTACCGGTTCTTGACAGTGTAAGCACCTCGTTAAAAGACAAGAACGGGCAAACTGCTGAGCACGAGGACGGTGAAGCAACGTGGGGCAGCTGGGGCGTAACTTGGTGTGAATCTTAGTTATGTAGGGGTTATCGCAACGGTAATCATTGTCAGGGAGCGGAGGGCTCAATTCACGTCTTCGCAGGTGACACGCTTTGCTTGGCAGGTTTAGAATAACAATTTAATTTACTTTGCCGAGATCACAAGCTCGACTATATTAGATGTTGTGAATTTACATCAGAGCTTACTTCTTTATAAATAGAAGCGGCATATTCATCTTCGGGTTAGGTGGCCAAAAAAATGGTTTCATATTAATTAATTTTGATAATATTAGCCAAGTATTTTAATACATACATCAAAATTTTATTATTTATTCCTTTCCCGCCACCCATTAAAGAGTTGTATGAGAGGTGCAACTTTTCAAAGACGCTTCTTTGCTTCCATTAAACCTGCAAAGGAAGCTACTACATAATATAAGACTAATAATTCTTTGCTCTGACAATTGCAGGCTACAATTTATCATTCTATTATGCGAGCACTTTGTGTTTCTCTAGCCCGTCAGGACAGTTCATCATGATAATTATATTACTGTTTGCAAGCAAATGATCCACTCCCATAGTTTTTTTTTTATTTTTCCGAAATGTTCAAAATTGCTTACGTTGCTCCTGACCGCACATAGCTAGTGTATCAGATTTAGGTTATATTTGCTTTGTTGAATCTGGAGTAGAAATGTCATGTTGGTGTGAAACCCTTTTTTTTTGCATTTGATCACTTCGTTTCCGTTTCGATCATTCACAGAGATTTATTATGGATTGGTAATGTCACATACAATAAACGATGTCTATACAGTGCACAAAATTGTCGTATCGATCTTCAGTCATGAATACTATTTGATTGCTCATCAACACCAATAAATAGAACCGACCATGCCATTTTTATGTAGTTAAGATCACAGGATAAGTTTTCTTAGATTTGAAATTTCCTTGTCAAAAAAATTGTCGGCGAACTAAATTGGTGCGTATATCAGTTCGTTGCATAGTAAAATGACTTCCCTAATGTAACATTTTACTTGCAATGTATAATACCAACGGATTGCTTCGCAGAACAAAGGCTCTTCGTTGATAATATAAATATTGATCCTAGACTATCACTGCAATTCCAGTTGGCGTTATCTCTGTGTACTCTGTGTAGAATGCTTGATAGCGGGATCCCTCAACGTGAGCCTTCCACCTGCACAAACCCTGTTCCATTTTGTTTTCAAACAAGAGAAACTTTCATTGCTTGTTAGTAGGAGCATTCAAATGGCTTAATTATTCATAAGGGTTACGCAAGCAGAATATTTTTTTTCTCCATTGACTCAGTTCACTGATAATTTCAAGGATTTGTTTTCAATACATGATATACATCGTTTCTGCATATCTAACACAATTCAAAGCGATTTTCAAAATTCAGGATTGCAGTTCTCATGATCCATCTCCGTCGTGGTAAACATACTTTAAACAAATCCCGAACGTGTGCTATCGAATAAACAGTGAAATAAAAATATCAGCAGCAGGGCTATCTCATTTTCATGTCTTTCCACAACCGCTTCCCGTCGAATTTTAATTACGCACAAAATATTAAGAAGAAGACACTTAAAGAAGGAGTCTTTTCAGGCCACAACAATACTCCTTTTGCCGGTCGAGAAAAAATACTTATATTCGTTCAAAAGAACGTCTCGAAATTACGTTAGGAACGGCGTTGTTCAGAAGATCACTTGAATTCGCTTCCATGGTCGTTATAAAGGTTGACGTCAGGTAGCTGGCCTGAAGGTTTTCAAGCATATTAATAAATGTATTGATATTATCAAACATTTCATTTGGAATTACCATTTTGATTGACTGAAAATAATTAGCTGATAATTGAATTAGCTGTTCTTATAATGCAGGATTAGCTCAAATTTGGTTACATCGGTGATGAGCATTGATGATTTGAATTGATTGATCATGAAATAAACTTGCTGTCTTCACTGGCTTTTTTGTTTTGTTCAATAATCGGCCAATGGTGGTTCGATCTCTATTGGATATCAGCAGAGCTTCGTCAATAATCATTTTTTTTGTTGCCGATTACTGGTATAGAATGACCTCTGGCGGTTGATAACATTTGTTATGACTGCATTGCAAAAAAAAATTACTCATAGAAAATTGCTGCAGTTTCACGGTCGTTTCGCATGCTTGATATATGAGCATACATTTTTAAACGATCCCATGATTTACTGCAGACCGTTCGTTTTTACCCTACGGGGATGTTTCCGTTGCATTTATTCGTCGGATGGACGCACTGAAAGGTTCTGTCATAAGCACTTCATAATAAAATTCATTTTGCGTACCATTCAACTTTACTGTCATGCGGACCAGGAAAACCTGTATTTTGTCTTTTATCGTGCGTACTTATTCATTACGTAGTTCTTGGACTGATTTTCATATTTTTTGCTGTCTCATCAACCATTAATTTAGTTAAATTGAATAAATACTGCTTTTTGTCTCTGCCGTTGATCTATAGTTCATCCGTACCGTAGATATTTATTTTAAAGATGTGCTCTATGAAGGCACTGAAAGATCTTTGTCAATTTAATACAATTAAACAGGAAGTGAGCCAGACTGGTCGGACGGCTGATATCCTTTCCTCAAAGACTTTCGGAAGACAAGCGTATAAATATAAATTAAAATATATCACTCGGGAGAGCAAATGAAGCGAACTAGGCACTGCTCATGGACAATAAAACGTTTTTAAAAACTGAATTATTTGGCAGAAGAATAGACAGGCTGATGAATTTACAGGCGGGGAATCAGATTTTTCTTCATAGATCATTCATTGATGAATACGAAAGAAAACGTTCACCTCATGCAATACATATATTATACATCTAATTTTAACTATCATATAAAACAAAACACTAGAACACTAAAAATTTACAGTATGTAACTAAATTTTCCTTGAAATAATGGTATGCATTGCAGATACAAACCTTATTATATCATAATAACCATATAATTGTAAAATATACCCAATACCTTGCATCGAAGATGGAAACTGTAAAGAGAACATACAAAAAATAATGAAATATACTAAACGCACGAGTTATAACAAAGCAAGAAGACCAATTCTCTACCATACCCACAACATACATTAAAAAACATGACGAACGAGAGAAAATAGCATGTAACCAACCAAACAACCAACGTGAATAAGTTGCCGTGACATGTGATTGATTTCATAACTGAAACATATAGTAAATGGTGGGGAAAACTTCAACACGAACACGCTATAGTATATAAAAAATCTGCTGAAATTATTCTCCAACTAATCCGGAACAGTGTTAAATTAAATCTTCTCTAACTGAAGTAAACTCGGCTTAATCGTAACAGAATGTCATATATACATAAAACTACCGCACTGATGCAATAACAGACCAATTATGCCTGAAATATTGCGCTATATAGAAGATGCTAACCTAAAATATCCTAAAAGTTCCAATAACTGTATGAGATAACTATTCAAATTTCCAAAAACAATACAAATTCAACATATTTCCACCGGTCATTACTAAGTATACATAACACAATATAATAACTTACAATCAATCCATATCGTTTAGCTACACTTGCCATAGGGTATCCAATCGATACTCGCTATACAAAAAAATCGAGATAAGGCAACCCAAACAGTCTACATACGCTTGATAACGGTCCATTTGCCATATGCGGATACACGGTAACGCCGATATATCTGGTTTAACTGGATAAAACTGCTGCATCAGCCCAAAATACAAACATCAACTCGCCAACTACCAGACTAACAAACCATACTATTCCTATAGATATTATATATAAATGAAAATAAATAGATGGAAAACACAAAACGTTGCCCCCAAATCCAACCAACAGGCTTCAACCAGGCATCCAACCGTTAAGAATCCACCAACCATCCACCGAATGAGTCAATTATACCCCAACTAGATAAGAATATGAACATAATATACACTGAAAATGTGTAGAATTACAATCCAGACATAAAATATATAACCATACATACACTTAAACATAACAAACATGCCACGGAAATTACTGATATGACAAAGAACAGGTAAGAGCAATCTCACCAAGTTTTCCGAAGCGCATCCATCTTTTTACCCAGGGGATCTCTATACCCCTCCCCTCCAGAAATTTGCTATAACACTGTTCCTACCAGAACCGAATAAATATATATAACGAGCACTAGTTAGTGACCAATTATCAAACATATAAATACAATAAAATGGATAATGTTCATAACATAAACCTTCTCAATGAATATTCGAAGGCATGGGGCCGAAAGCCTCCCGCCCCCTTCCACCCCTGCACGTTGCCTGCCTTCCTTATCAGTGACTCCGACCCACATCCGATCCCCTTCGCGTCGCCATCGTCGCGCCTCTGAAATGTTATGTGCAAACTCCCGTAGACCGGACAAAATCCGTTATTTGGCGATAGATACACTACTCACGCACAGAGAGCAAGCACGTACCCGCCAAAACAACACATTTGACTTTTCCGTAGCACAATCATAAAGATTTATAATGTTTCAAACCCCTAACATTTCGAACACAAATTATATGGACACATTTCCTTTTTTTTACGCCAAGAACAATATATCCTACACAACTGCCCAATTTTGTGAGCATTTTGGGTTAAACAGTAATTAGATATTTTCATTTGCGATAGAAATTCATCGAATCTTTTATATAAATTTCGTAATCAATTAAGCACACGGAAAAAAGTAACGACTTTCGCAATTTGCAGAGACCCTTTTTTAACGTAACGATACAAAACCAACTAGTCGATAATCAATACACATTTTGGAAAAGCAAATAAATGTGCAAATTATAGAAGAGCAAACACAAAGTGGTCTGACGCAGTCGTTTCAAAGCACTGCCAGCTTTAATTGCCAACTGAATAAGCAATCGTTGGACATGATTTCAGATATTTTAACCACAAAACAATATCAACAAGCAATTTCTTATATAGTGAATTGTGACATGCTATCATGTGCGTTCTTGAAAGTTCGGCCATTCTTCGTTTATCCTACATATGGTAGCAACTTCGCTCTCCCGAAAAAAATATATAAGAACGATTTACATTTTGTGAAATATTTTACATATTAAGATTCGTTGATGGCGCATGTACGTATTTCACATCAAACTTCTCTCCACGACCCGAAACAATAGAGCCTAATGCGCTACGCCAGAGTAAGAAAGCGATAGTCGAATGTGTGGAGGATTATGTTATTTGCAGGAAAGAAGACAGGAGAGAATCCTTTCAAGCGACGAAAGTGGATGTTTACGATTTGAGTTTGATTTTAATTGATGTGTTAAACACAATGCAGGAGACAGACTGAACCAAAATTTGTTTTAAAGAATGTCGGAACAAAAAAGGGACCTGCACAGAGCACAGATATCAACACAAATGAGAACCTCTGAAAGACTAATTCACAAAAAAAAAATGAAAAAAAAATCTGCCTGCGTCGAATTTATGAACGAAAATTAAGCATGAATGGAACCAAATAACAGGTAATTGCAAGAAATTGTTGAGGTCCCGCGGGCGTCTTTGCGCCGAAGCGATGAAAAAACGCTTTCAACACCTCGTGGTATGTGATCCGAATTTAATCTGTTGATGTTCACAGTATATTTGCTCGCATGAGTGTTCCAGAATGATCGCTTGCTCATCATGAGCATCGCAATATATGATTTTGTTAGTTTTGGTATAAGTTTTGCGAATGTTATTTATACATGAACAAATTTTAGTAACATAGAAAAGTACAATCACATGCAAAAGTCGCGTACTCAATACAAATATTCACACTGGTCTATCTTATCTTCGTGAGTTGCCGATGACAAAAAAATTATACCATTTTCCGTCAGGGGCAACGAAATGGTGCCACAGACCCTACTACCTTCGAGTAACACTCTTAAAGTGTGAGTAGTGGCATTTACAACATAACTTGTGGAGGTTCTTGATCAAGTATCGTGGTTTCCGCCCCAAAAATCTTCAGGAAACAACTCATGTAAGACACGTACGTGATCCATGTCAGAAACCAGACCAAAGTGTTCGCATTTTTTTTTCCAGAGCATTGCTCTTGCAACTCTAGACCGTAGTAACAAGTTCCAATTTGTTATGCCCCATGAAGTGATTGAAATTGGTTCCAATAGCACAAGTGATATCATTGCTGACTGTTCAGAAGTGTCGGAGAGCATTAGGCGTCGCAACGCACTGGAGTTGCGATTAGTGGATGATTGATGATCATTTGCCAATGTGGGCGCAGCCTTTGATCAGTGCTTGTGTAGCTAACTGTTCTACCTAAAATATTATCGATCAATTTGTTCACTCTAGCCCCCACTTCGCTAACATGGCAACAAGAAAGTTTTCACGTTAAAAATCATCACAGAAAGATCCAGCTAATCAGGAGCTGGGCGATGCTGTCGTCCAATAAGAAGTTTCCGGCGGTGCGAGTGTCTCCTTGCTAACAGCTTTGGCGGGGGAGAACGATATCATCTACCATCAATGACGCGTAAAGTTATTGGCTATGAGTACAAACACGTGTTCTAATATGAAATACGCAGGGGAAACATTTCTCGTTCTCATTCATCCTGAGTTCTCATGGTATCTACTTTTCTCTTACTACTGGCTGAAATTCCTGTTAATTGAATACGTCCCACTGTACCAGCTGATCAGAGTATAAACCATAGTAACTGTCCATTATAAACTCAAAAGACTCATATCGGAAATAATAATCCCCTTTTAATTAGAATGAAAATACTCCTGATATTTTATTAATTCATAAACTAAAAAAATGTAAAACGTATTGACAATTGATGAACAATTGTAGGTATGTCTGACTACGTTAATGATATATCGAGGTATGGGCATTGCTCAAGTTTTTATTCATGTGTCGATGAATCGATTTCTCTTCAGATAAGAAAAATTATCGATACCCACCACTGGGTGCAATTTTACCAACAGTGCCGTACTTCACTCTCTATTTCTGAAGTGCTTCTATACGGCAACTACCGTTGTCTGTTGGGTCGTAAGGGAAGTGTTTGGGGATGTTTCTCACAGAACACTTCCACAAGTTGGTCACCAGAAACTTCCACCATGGGTGCTCAAGAAATAGCTTCTTCGCCGTTAAACCAGGCTCTACGAGCAGTGCTTCACAGTAACGGCGACAGCCGGCTGTTCAGAGCTTAGGTCCAAGACCAAAATGATTAATTTTGTTCCACGCTCAGGATAGGAGGGAAGCTCAGCGTTTGCTCTAAAATTATTTCCGCACGCGCGTACTATCGCCACTTCACTTCAGCTAACTGTCATGGCCGGACACTGTCCTAACCGCTAAAAATCTTTCAGCACACGTGTTTACGCGATAAACAATGTTTCGGCCCATGCGCATTTGCGCCACGTCGTAACTTCCTCCACTCATATCAGCCACTGTCATATCCGCCACTGTCATATCAGCCACGAGTGTACCATTTTACTGGTTATCACTTTAATTAAACTTCAATAAACTGTCATATCCGCTCAAAACACGGCACTACGTACCCTAGAAATAAACGTACGTTTGCCCCGCGGGTTAGAAATACTTACCTTTGCCCCGCGGGTTAGAAACATGTACCCCTACGTTAGGTGGTGTAGGAAAAGTTTCATTAAAGTGATAACCAGTAAAATGGTACCTTAGATCGGTTGGCGGAAAAAACTCGTGGCTGATATGCCTGTGGCAGACATGACAGTTGCTGGTCTGACTGAGGAATGCTATGAATGTTTCGCTGTTAAAAAATAGTACCGTAGGTAGGTAGTCGGAATAATTTGCTGCTGAAATGACAGTGGGCGGAAATGAAAGGGGCTGATCTGACGTTAGTTATGAAAGAATTTAGCGCCAGGTATAGTGACCCGATAGAAGTTTGATCATGTCGAGTTTAAGGGAACATTAATTGTATGAATCCCTTTCAAAGCGAGGCAGCTAGTGAAGGTAATTGGTTCATTAAACCAATCTATGCTTCCACAACAGCGTACTTCAATCGTGTTCCAATTGTGAATGCACTGCACGTGCAGAATTTGGTTACTAACAAATGAAAAGATTTAAATTTTAAGCCAGGGGCACGAGTGATTGATCTGTGAATTCTCTAATTCAACTCATTCATAAGGACCTGTAATGGTTCACCAAGTCAGTGGCATAACTTGCAACACATTATATTTTGAACGGACTCATATGATATAATTTTCTTTTAAACGACGTGGGAAATTACAAATGAGGGAAACTGTACATATATAGCTTGGTTTGATGTAGTTGTTGTAACTCGTTTTGTCATCGTTATGGTATTGACATGTTACGAATAAATAATCAAATGCAACAAAATGCTTGTTTTAATGATTAATTTCATAGAGCAGATGTTATTATCATTTTAATAGAGGCCCAATTCAAATTTCCTTCAAAACAAATCAAAGTGTAAGCAGTTGTATTATAAGAATTCTAATTTGTTGACTACAAACTATCGAAAACCGTTTCTACCTACCAATGACTTCATCTGTATGTCTGAATATCTTTGCTATGCGATTGCATTGAAAAGCAAAATAAGATGATCCAAATTTCAACTCACGGAAAGATTAAATCTATGATTGATTTGTGGAGAGAATCGTATCTCTCAATATCTGAAAAGATAATACACATATGGACGCTTAATGTATTTTGTACAAGTAAAAATCCTATGTATGTATAGGCTTATCATATGTATGTATAGGCTCATTCGTGATTTTGTATCTGTGTTCTATTTGGTTGGCCGATTGCCACCTAGCGTCATAAAACCATGCTGTGCAGATGAGTAGCTTGTAAAAATCTCAATTGGATTTCTAGGAGCGTCTCTCAAGTAGGCGAACTTATTTAGAGTAGGTTCCACCTACCTTGCTAAGACTCAGAAGCAGGTTGGCGAAATTAACGATAATCTTATCGCATAAAGTATAATGTGATTCAGCCGGAAATCTAGTAGATCACTTTTATTTCAGTTTTTGGAATAAATAAATTCAGCGACAGGCCAAATTGCAAACTGTACCATCTGTATCGTTAACATGATATGATTTTTCTAGTCTTGATTAGAATTGTCTCATTATTGTGGCGAGTTCAGATGAGACTGTTACATCCAAAATCTCGTCAAAGTTGTAGAAATGGAAGTAACTTTGAAATTATAGCTAACCGAAACTTCACACAGGCAAATGCTTGGACAATGTTGCGTTATGCGATCATGATCATAAATGAAGCGCAAATGGCTTTAGTAATCTAGGAAACTTTTGGCCGTTTTTTCTGTAGTGATGTCACATGGACCACTTCGACTTCATAATTGTCTCTAATGCAAGATTCACAGTGGTGTCAGTAGTGATCTATGTGAGCGTGGTCAACTGCCATTGGTTGGTTCCGAACCGACGACCAATCACTGCGCGCTGCGAGCGAGTGCACGGTTACAGTAGCACGTAGCCCACTACAGATCTATTGCTTTAGGTCTGAACTGGCTGCAGCAGTTGAGAAATATGACACATAGATTGGTTCTCGAGTATTTTTGCAAATTACATGAATACGTCACAATATCACTAACGGTATTTGTACCTGAACTGTCGATAGGTCAGCTAAGAGTTTCATATAAAATCAGTAAAATTGATCCGTTCCTATTAGTCAAAATACTGACCACTGTGTATCGATATATTTATCAGTGGATACCGGCTGACGATTAATTTCACGTTTTTGCACGTCACATGATTATATAATCACTTAGAAGAACAGAATCGGGACTACTTAATTCAACAGCACATCCAGTGACTGTTGCTAGAAGTGCCTCCGCAATTGCGCTGGGTTAATCTCGGTCCACAACTTTGAACGATTGCAGATAATATAAAACGTTAGAAGTTACAATTTGTATTTTAAGCCATGACGCGTGTATATGCATTTTGGGCCAAATGATAAACATATGCATGAGTAATGTATCAACTCTGCAAAAAATGGAATGTTAGAGTTATCGATCAATAGCGTGAAGCTTAAAATTAAACTTCAAATGTTAAATTCGCTAGAAAAATTTTCATGCAACACTTTGGTTGTTTTGTACTTAACGATATCACGAAGTATTGTTGTATTCCAGTGTTATGATCGGCCTCCTTAGCATATATTTAATTCCCCTCCGATGTTTGTTTTAAAAAGAAGCAGGTGGTTCCTCGCAGATCGCGTAACAAAGGAGACTTTGACGAATTAAGTGCCATTCGCGCTCCTTGAAAATCCCCGTGTCAGCGATAGGGGGGAGGGGAGACTAGATCCCATAACACTGTTTAGCTCAGGGGTATCACATATGGTGAACAATAGATGGGAGGAGCCCACAAATTCCATTAACGGATTTTGTTGTATATTTACCAATGAGGTCTGGGTATTAGAAGGCCCGCCTCTTTAGCTGGTCCAAAAATGTGAGTTGTTTCCTCATTGGAGGAGTTCTTCAAACACCTAGTCAAGGCCCTCCCTCAGGATTCAGGGCGCAGCCCCGAACGACCGAGGGCACAGTAGACTCTTGCCTGCGGGCACAGCAACCACATACACTTGTGAGCGGCTGCGGCTGTCGGTAACACTCTGGCCAGCAGCAACCACACACAGACCCTTGCACTCTGGCCGCAGCGCACACACACTTGAAATCAGCTGAAGCCTGCGGGCTCAGGCCGCCTACTCTACTCTACGCTCGTCTTACACTCAACACTTTTCTTTTTGATATGCACTTTTGTGACTTGTGTCCGTTATTACAATTTTATATTCCGTACTCTATTGTAAGAGTAACTTTTGCCTTGTTACCTGCTACAAAAAGACAATTTTAAAATCAGTGTTTCATCATTCCAACCTTGATTTACCCGATTAGAGCAACCGTGGAAGCTCAACCGTAACATTGGTGACCAGCGGTGAGGGGTTGAAGCAAAAAAAATTGTCTTTTTAATTAAAACAATCACTTCACAATTCAAAACAAAATGCTTCAGCCCCCGAACACACGTCTTCATTTCATAAGACACTCGACCTTTTGCCGCGCCCTACGGAGGAGCCTATTATGACTCACGTTGAGGCTCTGGTGGAAATGAGGCCCAAATCAATCAATCGACCTTTTGCCCCGCCACTTGAGCCACGTGCTACCGCAAACAAAAAAGCAACAACGAGGGAAGAAGGATCAAGGAGACCTTCGCAGCAGGCAGTCGGTCGAACGGAGAAGGCAGCTACCCGCGCAATCACCACGGAGAGGGCAGCTACCCGCGCAATCACCACGGATGGCAGCACCAGACACTTCACCGGCCAGCACGGCAGTCTGTCAATCAGCAGCGACAGAGGGGACAGCTGCATCCGAAAACTAACTCACTAGGCAAAGATGGACATCAAATAAATGGAGACGAACAGCCGGTCGGACAGGGAACCACGAGCCGCATAGAGAACCAGGGGCCCCTTTCAAATCGCCATTTAACATCGCAAGAAAAACGTTAACAAAATTGTAAGTAATCCTAGAAAAGCAAGTGTGATGCATCACGATAGGCCGAGCTCCCGTAGGAAGTGAAATTAGAGAGTTAAATGAGTTGCGGTAGCGCAAAATAAATCCTGAAAAGCACGAACAATATATTTATTGTAAAATCAAATAAAAAAGTGAAAAATGTCAGAAAATTGAAATGAAAAAAATGTCAGAAAATTGAAATGAATGCTGAAATACATAGAAAAATATATTTATTGTACATAAATAAAAAATTGTCAGAAAATTAGGTTGAAAAACAAAACCATGGAAATAAATTTAAGTAGATAATAAAATAATTAGCTTGAAATTCACCGGTGTAGAATATAAGTTTTTCTTTTTGTAGTATATAAGCAATTTTTGTGTGACAATTGAACGTAGAAAACTGGCGATGGAATTTTGTTGAGGTAAATAATACTATTTCTTGATTAGGTCATTCATTCAGTAATTATATTATGCCCGTTCCGCGATACAGTTCATACAGCGTCATGTGTTTCCGTTTCAAATCTTTGTGCGCAATAGTTACAAATTTATATGACCAACTGGTCATGTGACATGTCCAATGAGCTCACGTAAATTTCAATAACACTTCATATAAAGTCGATTTCTTGATTAGGTCATTCGCCCAATAATCCATTTTATGTCCCGTTTTACGGCTAAGTTCATACAGTGTAGTGTTATTTTTAACTTTTCGAATCTTTGTGTGCAATTGGTACAAATTTATATGACCAACTGGTCAGGTGTCATGCCCAATGAGCTCTCATATATTTTAATAACACTTCATGCAAAGTCGATTTCGTGATTAGGTCAGGCATCTATTAATTATTTTATTTCCCGTTTTGCGGCAAAGTACATACAGTGTCATGTTTTTCCTTTACAATTAGTTGTGTGCAGCAGTCACAAATTTATATGACCAACTGGTCATGTGTCATGTCCAATGGGATCTCATACAAGTCAATAATTCATGAAAAGTTGATTTCGAGTGTTGTCAATAAATTTTGGTGTAGCATCCATGATTGCGTAGAAATGCGTTATTAAATTCCCGATAGTTACAGTCCAATTTAAAAAAATTCCATGACCAATTGGTTAGGTGACACGTTCAGTATGTCCGATGTACGGTTATAAATTTCAATTTTATTTCATGTAAGGCACATTTCATGTGTTGTCGGTTAAGTGTCAAGCAGAATTCAACTCGGAATGCATTTGCAGAAAATTATAGTCCAAATGTCAAGATATTATGTTTTCTTTAAGTGGATATAGGAGTGCAGAACGAGCGAACGCGTGAATAAGAGGAATGATTGAACAAACCGTCACCAAACCAACTCAAACCTATGACAAAACAAATCAAGCGATGGATCGGTAAATAAAGGGAGACGAAGACAAGTCGTTTCTAAGCGATAACTTACTGACTCAGGTCAGAAACCCGCAAGTCGTTCCTAAGCGATATTCACTGACTCGGGTCAGAAGCGGAAAATAATTAACATCGGAATTTAAAATGTTAGCTTTGTCGTGACAACTGTACGGACAAATTGCTTTAAAAATATAGGCACACGGCAGCCCACTTTAATCTCCGGATGACTTAGCGTGGCTTTACGAGAGAGTAAAACCGAGCTTCATGAATTTCCAAACCGTTAACCCCAATTTACCGACCAAGCAGAATTACCCGCTAATCATGTGGTTCAAAACGTGTAAACCAATACAATACATTAACAAAAAATAACACATCATGGCCACAATCCGAATAATTGTCTGTTGATCAAATGTAAAATGCAGCGTGTCCGAGGTAATTATTAGAGTGATGCGTATCCAGGTCGAGAGTATTGAATTCA
>SDVV010016012.1:0-14365 GCA_016164225.1 Gammarus roeselii
AGCTACCATACTGACAATTTTCACCATAAGTGAGCATATATGACCGAAAATCATGCGGACGGGTAATTGTCACAATAACGTGAATTAGCATCAATAAACATAGCGATCAAGATAACGCTAGCTACCAATAATTCATCTATCAGGATTCTTCGGTGGATTGTATTTTGTGTGACCAGACGGATAAGGGACTTCCCCATTCTGCATAAGGTGACGTTTGAATGATATCGACGGTCAAAATGTTTTACAATAATGTACATCAACGAGCGTGGTAATAAGACAGCTAAGAATCTTCCCTAACTCAAGAAGAGACCTACAAGGAACCACAAAAATTGTCATAGCCAACTCTGTCAGAATACTTGGCAGAACAGCTGTCGGAACACTGGTCAGAACATTTGTCTGTATACGTTGTCATGTTTTGAGCAGTGATCAGAAGGCAATAGCCGCGGAATGCGTTGTAGCTTTGCTGTAATAACCTGTTCAATGTACGGCGCACTTCAGTAACGTAGATTTATTATCTGGTACTCTTTTGCAGTGGAATATGACTGTGTTAATATTTTGACAGTTCACCATAAACTTCACTCATGGCTATGCCAATCTTTGAACAGTCCACTCTATAATCATGCATAAAATGGAAGTCATTCCGGTCACTCCTGCCTCACTTGCCGTGTAGGGTGATAGACCTTGTGGATAGACAGAGGGCAATATTAAACAGGTAGGAAGATATAAATGCACATTACTACAACCATAAACTTTGGTTTTGACTCTAGGAGAGGTCATAGCTACGTTAATCTATAAACTGTCCACCTAAAACTTACGGTTATGTCTATGTGAACCTCTGGACAGTCTCCCCTAAACTATAGGTCATTGCTATGATAATCTTTTAACAGTCCACACTAAAATTTAGGTCATGCCTATGTCAATCTTCGGACAGACCACCCTAAATTTAAGTTCATGCTTATTTTAATATTTGGACAGTCATCACTAATCTATAGATTATGACTCACTGAACTAGAGATTATGGCTCACTGAACTATATATTATAGCTCACTGAACTATAGATTATTGCTCACTGAACTATAGATTATGGCTCACTGAACTATAGATTATGTCTCATTGAAATATAGATTATGACCCACTGAACTATAGATTATGACCCACTGAACTATAGATTATGGCTCACTGAACTATAGATTATGTCTCATTGAAATATAGATTATGACCCACTGAACTATAGATTATAGCTCACTGAACTATAGATTATGGCTCACTGAACTATAGATTATGGCTCACTGAACTATAGATTAAGGCTCAGTGAACTAAATTTTATAGCTCACTGAACTATAGATTATGGCTCACTGAACTATAGATTATGGCTCACTGAACTATAGATTATGGCTCACTGAGCTATACATTATGGCTCAGCGAACTAAATATTATAGCTCACTGAACTATAGATTATGGCTCACTGAACTACAGATTATGGCTCACTAAACTATAGATTATGGCTCACTGAACTAAAGATTATGACTCACTGAACTATATATTATAGCTCAATGAACTATAGATCATGGTAATGTTAATCCCTGGGCAGTCCACCCTAAACTTGAAGTCATGGCATTTAAGTCTTTGGACAGTCCAAAGACTCGTGTTATAATCGAAACAACGTGGTGACTTTATCTGCAATAATAACGTTATATGCTCATGAATGATGTTTTCCCGTTCGTAATATAACAATTAATTTAGTGTATGTAAACATTATCCGTCAACATGCAGCTGTTACCGAAGTAAACGGACTAGATAGGAAATGAATTTCAAGTAATGGATGACACTAAATTCCCCAGCATAAGCAACAAGTTGCTCACCATCGTAGGCGGTATTTTAATAAGCCCTACCCATTACCATAACTAGCACATAACTCGCCATCGATGACATGAGCATGACGCGCGTTCCTCACCCCCACAGGCAGCACATCGATCATCATCAAAGACACGAGCATAACGGGCGCTCCTCAACACCTCTGGCGAACATTGCTCACCATCGAATCCAAGAGAATAATAAGTGCTCCTAAACACCATGAACAATAGACTGCTCACCATCGTAGACATGAGCATAACGCCTCTCCCCACCGTCATAAGCAGCACATTTTGTACCATCGTAGACACTAGCATGATGGAAAATAATAGACGCCGGGAACATGAGCATAACAAGCGCTTCTTAACGCCATATGGAGGACATTACTCGTCATCGAAGACATGAACATAACGCGCGCTCCTTAACTCCATATGAAGCACATTACTCGCTATCGAAGACAAGAACATAACGCGCGCTCCTTAACCCCATTTGCAGGACATTACTCGCCATCGAAGACATGAACATACCGCGCGCTCCTCAACCCCATATGCAGGACATTACTCGTCATCGAAGACATGAACATACCACGCGCTCCTTAACACAATGTGCAGCACATTACTCGTCAACGAAGACATGAACATACCGCACGCTCCTTAACTCCATATGTAGGACATTACTCGTCATCGAATATATGAAGCTAACGCGCGCTCCATAACACCATATGCCGCACATTACTCGTCATCGAAGACATGAACATACCGCTTGCTCCTTAACCCCATATGCAGGACATTACTCGTCATCGAAAACATGAACATGCCGTGCGCTCCATAACACTATGTGCAGAACATAACTCGCCATCGATGACATGAACATGCCGCGTGCTCCTCAACACCGTATGTAGCACATTACTCGTCATCGAAGACATGAACATACCGCGCGCTCCTTAGCACCATATGCAGGACATTACTCGTCATCGAAAACATGAACATGCCGCGCGCTCCTTAATACCATATGCAGGACATTACTCGTCATCAAAGACATGAACATACCGCGCGCACCTTAACCCCATATGCAGGACATTACTCGTCATCGATGACATGGAAATACCGCGCGCTCCTTAACCCCATATGCAGGACATCACTCGTCATCGAAGACATGAACATACCGCGCGCTCCTTAACACCATATGCAGCACATTACTCGCCATCGAAGACATCAACATAAGGGCGCTCATTAACACAATATGCAACACATTACTCGCTATCAAAGACATGAACATTACGCGCGCTCCTTGACACCATATGCAGCACATTACTCGCTATCGGGGACATGAACATAACGCGTGCTCCTTAACGCCATATGCAGCACATTACTCGTCACCGAAGACATGAACATACCGCTTGCTCCTTAACCCCATATGCAAGACATTACTCGTCATCGAAGACATGAACATACCGCGCGGTCCTTAACCCCATATGCAGGACATTACTCGTCATCGAAGACATGAACATACCGCGCGCTCTATAACACTATGTGCAGAACATTACTCGCCATCGATGACATGAACATACCGCGAGCTCATTAACACCATATGCAGCACATTACTCGTCATCGAATACATGAACATACCGTGCGCTCATTAACCCCATATGCAGGACATTACTCGTCATCGGAGACATGAACATACCGCGCGCTCCTTAACACCATATGCAGCACATTACTCGTCATCGAAGGTAGGAACATACCGCGCGCTCCTTAACCCCATATGCAGGACATTACTCGTCATCGAAAACATGAACACACCGCGTGCTCCTGAACCCCATATGCAGGACATTACTCGTCATCGAAGACATGAACATACCGCGCGCTCCTTAACACCATATGAAGGACATTACTCATCAACGAAGACATGAACATACCGCGCGCTCCTTAACACCATATGCAGGACATTACTCATCATCGAAAACATCAACATACCGCGCGCTCTTTAACACCATATGCAGGACATTACTCGTCATCAAAGGCCTGAACATACCGCGCGCTTTTCAACCCCATATGCAGAACATTACTCGTCATCGATGACATGGACTTACCGCGCGCTCCTTAACCCCATATGCAGGACATCACTCGTCATCGAAGACATGAACGTACCGCGCACTCCTCAACACCATATGCAGCACATTACTTGTCATCGAAGACATGAACATACCGCGCGCTCCTTAACACCATATGCAGCACATTACTCGTCACCGAAGACATGAACAAACCGCGCGCTCCTTAACACAATATGCAGCACATTACTCGTCATTGAATACATGAACATACCGCGCCTCCCCCAACCCCATATGCAGGGGTTAAGGAGAATTCACATGCATACATAAGAATTCACGTCATCGAAGACATGAACATACCGTGCGCTCCTAAACACCATATGCAGCGCATTACTCGCCATCGAAGACATGTACATAACGCGCGCTCCTTAACACCATATGCAGCACATTACTCGCCATCGAAGACATGAAGATAACGAGCGCTCATCAACACAATATGCAACACATTACTTGTCATCGAAGGCATGAACATAACGCGCGCTCCTTAACACCATATGCAGCACATTACTCGCCTTCGAAGATATGAACATAACGCACGTTCTTTAACATCATATGCAGCACATTACTCGCCATCGCCGACACGAACATAACGCGCGCTCCTTCACACCATATGCAGCACATAACTCGTCATCGAAGTCATGAACATACCGCGCGCTCCTTAACCCCATATGCAGGACATTACTCGTCATCGAAGACATGAAAGTACCGCGCGCTCCTTAACCTTATATGCAGGACATTACTCGTCATCGAAGACATGAACATACCGCGCGCTCCTTAACACAATATGCAGCACATTACTCGTCAACAAAGACATGAACATACCGCGCGCTCCTTAACTCCATATGCAGGACATTACTCGTCATCGAAGACATGAAAGTACCGCGCGCTCCTTAACCTTATATGCAGCACATTACTCGCCATCGCCGACACGAACTTAATGCTCGCTCCTTAACACCATATGCAGCACATTACTCGTCATCGAAGACATGAACATAACGTGGGCTCCTTAACACCATATGCAACACATTACTCGCTATCGAAGACATGCACATACCGCGCGCTCCTTAACACTATGTGCAGGACATTACTCGCCATCGAAGACATAAACATACCGCGCACTCCTTAACCCCATATGCAGGATATTACTCGTCATCGAATACATAAACATGCCGCGCGCTCCTTAACACCATATGCAGCACATTACTCGTCGCCGAAGACATGAACATACCGCGCGCTCCTCAACCCCATATGCAGGACTTTACTATCAACGAAGATATGAACATACCGCGCGCTCCTCAACACCACATGCAGGACATTATTCGTCATCGAAAACATGAACATACCGCCCGCTCCTTAACCCATTATGCAGGGGTTAAGGAGAATTCACATGCATACATAAGAATTCACGTCATCGAACCCATGAACATACCGCGCGCTCATTAAAACCTTATGCAGCACATTACTCGCCATCGAAGACTTAACAATAACGCGCGCTCATTAACACAATATGCAACACATTACTCGCCATCGAAGACATGAACATAACGCGCGCTCCTTAACACCATATGCAGCTTATTACTCGCTATCGAAGACATGAACATAACGCGTGCTCCTTGACACCATATGCAGGGCATTACTCGCCATCAAAGACATGAACATAACGGCACTCCTTAACACAATATGCAACACATTACTCGTCATCGAGGACATGCACATAACGCGCGCTCCTTAACAACATATGCAACATATTACTCGCCATCGAAGACATGAACATACCGCGCGCTCCTGAAAATTATATGCCGCACATTACTCGCTATCGAAGATATGAACATAATGCGTGCTCCTTAACACCATGTGCAGCACATTACTCGTCATCGAAGACATGAACATACCGCGTGCTCCTTAACCCCATATGCAGGACATTACTCGTCATCGTAGACATGAACATAACGGGTGCTCTTTAACACCATGTGCAGCACATTACTCGTCATCGAAGACATGAACATAACGCGTGCTCCTTAACACCATGTGCAGCACATAACTCGTTATCGAAGTTATGAACATACTGCACGCTCCTTAACACCATATGCAGCACATTACTCGTTATCGAAGACATGAACATACCGTGCGCTCCTTAGCACCATATGCAGCACATTACTCGTTATCGAAGACATGAACATACCGCGCGCTCCTTAACACCATATGCAGCATATTACTCGCCATCGAAGACATGAACATAACGCGTGCTCCTTAACACCATGTGCAGCACATTACTCGTCATCGAAGACATGAATATAATTCTCACTTTTCAGTATCATGAGCAGTACATTGCTCACTATTGTAGACATGAACATAATGATCTTTCTCAGCACCATAAGCAGCACATTGCTCACTATCGTAGACATGTGCACAAAGAACGTTCTTCAGTCAAACTGCAGCCACAAACAAACGTTTCAGGCACGTATTTCCGGCTGCCAAGACCGACGAGCAAACCACTATATCAAAGTTTTATTGCAAATAATGTGTATTTATAGTTAAATATCCGCCTAGTAATGAGTTTCTGGGATTTCGACGTCATTAAGCGTGGCTGTGTTGTTGTAGTAAGGCTGAACAGCGTCGGCCGCTGCACAGCCACCTCACTAATCCAACCTTGACCTAATTACAATCTCCTAACACTAAAACGGCGATCATTTTATTCCTCTGCTGACAGACGCGGGAGTCGAGGTCACACCATCACCGGGGCCGTGAAGACAACGAGAGGCCATGGTTCATGGCCGTGGTGGCAGTGATCAAGCTAGGAATAGATGCTTCCGTGAAGTACTTCCTAAATTATTCGAAATTTCTTTTAGACGGGATTATATCAGCGTGGTATTCATAATGCATGACAAATATTTGAAAACTAACAAACGAATTCAAACTCTAATATCAAATTCCCATGTGCTCAGCTGGCGAAGATAGTAACGCGACTCCCGGTCTCATAGTCGTCGAGTATTGGCAAACACATCTCGCCAGGTCACAGCGTATGGACAAAGCCGACAACTTCATTAGTGGTCCAGGGAACTGCATGCGTATCTGATATTGGGTCATGGATAAATCCATCTAAGTGGTACCAGCTGGACAAAAAACAACAGCGGTTCACCTTGAAAAATGATATGCGATCATATGACTTATTACAAACTAGGTAGCACAACTATTCCTACACTAATAACTATTTCATACCATACTTTCGTCCCACTCATAACCAATGACATAGGCCCCCATCCTTAACTATTTACGCCACTAATCAACGCTACATCTACCACAATTCATGCCACTGCGCACCAAACTAAACCTGACGGACCCCAACCATACGCTCTACCTAATGCATGTGCCACAACATAACAGCCAGCAAAGTAACGATGCAACCAAAAAATAAGTTATCAAATTAGAAAAGGTTCAACGTAGAGCTACCGAACGTGTCCCTTAGCTGAGCACTAAATCGTACAAAGACAGACTACATGAACTCAATCTTTATTCACTAGAGAAGCGTCGAGTCAGAGGTGACAGGATCGAGGTGTGGAAGATTATGAAGGGTAAGGAAAACGTCGACCGAGTGAGCCTTTTCACTCTAGATGCGAGCGGAGTTACCAGGAATAATGGAATCAAAATCGTTGCGAAGCGCTTCTCACTCGACATCAGGCGCAATTTCTTCACGTATAGAGTTGTCGAAAATGGAACAAACTTCCAGAGGAAGGTTGTAACAATTTAAGTCACGACTCGATAAATTATACGTGAGTCGCCGTTAAATAGCTAAACCATTCCTTCCTTGTTGTTTTGATAAACATAAATCTCAATTGAAACGTTTATAGGCGTTCTAGTTTAGGTCTTATCGTCTTGCTATCAAGAGGCAACCTAGTTTGGGCGTAAGGCCTATTGTTGTATTCTTTCACTTGTAAACAATTATAAACACCTGTGAGCAGCACAAGAAACTCAACCGTTGTACCCCGATCCTACGCTTCACTCATTACCAATGCCACTGCCCACCAAACCTAACCCTTTGTACCCTACCCCACGCCATGCCCACTACCGACAATGTCACTGCACAGCACACTAAAACCCGTGCACCACAACCATGATCACCCAGTTGAACCATTTGCCACACAAACCCTTATGCTCATGCCACTCACAGAAATGTAAAACCGCTTGTCCACAACAACCATACGTTCCTGTTAATATATTCAGTATTCCACTGGACATCGAACAAAACTTTCTCTACCCTTACCCAACGCTGCACCCATCATTCATGCCCCAACCCTCCGCTCCACTCATTTCCCACGACCCTGCATACCAAACCAAACCCGTCACGCCCCCACTCTACGCCGACCGACTACATTAAATTTCTTGCAGCCCCACCACTACGCTCCATGTATCATCAATGCCACTAAACACCAGATAAATCTGTTTGCCCTGCCAGCATATCCACACCCATGCTCATGCCACTGCACACCAAACTGAACCCCAAGCTTCACAACCCTATGCTCGACCGTTTATTCGTAGCACAGCACTCCAAACTGAACCCCAAGCTTCACTTCCCTATGCTCGACCGGTCATTCGTAGCTCAGCACTGCAAACTGAACCCCAAGCTTCACAACCCTATGCTCGACCGGTCATTCGTAGAACAGCACTGCCAACTGAACCCTTCTCAACCCAACCTTACATTTCACTCCTTCCCTATGCAGGGGCTCAGCAACTGGAGCTTCCAACGTTACTGACCAAATGCTCCTCCCTTTGCACATGTTTTGACACCCTAAAATAAACCCTCTGCACAATACAATCTCCTTGTTTTACCCTTCGATACAACCGTGACTTACTCAACTAAATACATTGCCTCTCAACTTTACAAATAACACTTTGTTTCTGCCGAGGTATGTCAAACGAACCTTTATGCTATCCATCACAATGTTGATCGTCTAGTAAATAACTCCCAAACTATGCGCTCATCGCACCAACCAGCGAATCACTCACTCACACACCACCGAACTACAAACAAAGACCATATTATTTGTCTATCTCTTATTAACCAACCAAATGAAACCGATCCTAACTGAATCAAGTATTGACGACAATTTTATCCCTCCATCTCCTAAGACCCTACGTTCACATCCTTTTCACCATCGTGCACCGCAACGCAGCCGCCGCTAACAACTCCCAAAACTTCTATCTCTTCAACTCAGACCGATCATCTTTCCAACAGCCTCCCTCCTCGCCTCCTTATCAATGTACCTTTACTAGAATTACTGCTTTCCCTCACACAGTTTCCGGAGCCTTGTACTCTAATTCAAGTGGTCATCCATCGACGCGTGACGAGACAAGCCCCGCAACAGCAACAACGCCTCCAAAACTACTGGCACGAGAGGACGTGTCTGGGTGAGCCTATTGACTGTCACTTCCACGCAATCAGGCAGGTGTATGCTGAAAAGGCAAAGATAACAAGCAATTTTCAGGTTCACCCAACACAAACACACATTCACATTGACAATACAAACAACCCCATCATAACCATGAAAAAATCAGTAAGGTCATTAATTATTTTCGCACCATAGTTAAAAGAAAAACCCAAAGATGCCACTGTTTCTTGCATTCAGTAACAGAACGTTGGAAGGGACAAATCGATTACAGGTAGGTCGAAATTACCGATTTACAGAACTTTATTCATATACCTGTAGAGGACACAGGCATCTTCAATACATATTTCCGCAGTGAAGGCATGGCAATCCAACCTATCTCGGTTTTCTGCTGCGTTGTAAGGTGTGACTTTGGTACACTCCTTTATTTTGATCTTAGTTAACTTGGTCCTCAAGCGAATACGCGTGACCACAAGATCTTTCATTCGTTGATACACGTTCATTTTGATTCCATGTCCTTACTCAAATTATTTCTAAAATATGTCATCAACTAGTTGGGTCATGCAAAAAAATCATAAATAATCCCCCTTAGCGTACAGCTTTACAGTAGCTCAAGTTAAAAGGTAAAGGTAATACAAAATTCGGGCACAAAATACCAGAGAAATAATAAGTGCACACAAAAAATCTCTTACGTATAAAAATGTGACGCAATTGATTTTAATTCATCGACGTTGAATCAAAATAAAAAAATAACTCAAATCGATAATATTTGCACCAACTGGAACAATCATGATATCCTAATTAGTTAGTTCTTAACTTCAAAAACTGAAATTGCGGCCTATGACTTTCCTACTGGTTATTATTTTTCAAGTTACCTTCCACCCACCCAGTCAACCAAGTGTGGGATAGAATATTTCCCAAATTGATGACGAGTGTATTACTTTCTTCCCTTTATGCAGGACCACAAAGGAACTAACACAGAAGTGGCTACGCAATAGATGGTCAATTTGGTCAAAGGCATCACTTTGTTGCTAATACGGAATGCACAATTTAATTAAGAACTTATTTATCTTCTTTAATTAACTTCTAATCTCAACAAATGCTACTTCACTAGTTTCCATAAATTGATTATTTCCCATTATTTGTGAGAACTAGCTTTTGTCCTTCACAAATGCTACTTCACATTATTTTCATAAATGGATTATTCAAAATTATATCAGACTAGCTTTTGTTCTGCTTGAATCATTTTCCTCTCCACTGGACTTTAACATATTAACAAGGATGACTGCTTTACTGTTGAGGCCTCATGGGATCTATGGCTTGTTTACATCTGGCAAAACGCGCCATAATGCCATACAAGATAGCTAACTTTTAGCCGTGGTACTATTATGAATCTATCCATAGGTCATACGTTATCATTCTTCTCTGAGATCGAACGGACTACATTATGTGGTTCCTTGTTGGTCCTCCCATGAGTTATGTGAGATTCTTAGCCGTCTAATCACCACGCTTGTTATTTTTACAATACTGTTACACATTCGTTGATCGTTATCATTTAAACACGGACCTTCTGCAGAAAGGGGACGTCACTTTTCGGTCACACAAAAGACGGACCGCCTAAGAATCCTGAGAAGTGGATTATTGGAAGTGCTTTCTTCATCACTAATTGTATTGTTGCCAACTCACGTTATTGTGACTGCTGGCCGTCCGCATGATTTTAGGCCAAATTGAATTACATACGGGGAGATTTGTCAGTATGGTAGCTAATTTTTATACTTTCAGCTAGCAACTAAGTATCTTCCTACTTAATGTTAGTATGAACTACCTATTCATAGATATACTACTAGTCAATTGTCAATTTCATAAGATCTTCTTTTGAGGTAATACTTGACAGTGACTTCATTTATAAAATCCCTTGATGAGGAGAGAACGACAGTCTCACGACTACATATTTAAAGGTGACCTAGATTTGGCGTCATCAAAATTCTGTTTACAATTTTTATGAGTGGAATAGGGTTCATTTAACAACGGGGCAGTCATTTAAAGCGTCAAAATAACTTTACTGTATTTTCTGGAGCGTATTAATGATTACCATCTGAAGAAATGCGCACGAATGACTAGCGTTTTGAAGAAGAAGCTCATTCTGTCATTGTGCTTGTGTGAACGCGTTATAGCGATATTACTACTCAGCGACAACTTTCCGAGCTGGTCTACTACATGCATAGAACTGATGATTGTTGGTATACAATATTTCAGGTTCCTATCAATATATACATTTTTCAAATTCACGTAATCGTTAAATTACTTGGATCAACGGTCGCATTTAGTGGTTGACCTTGAACGCATTAGCGAGGAAGTTTTGTCTTGGTGCGACGGGTCAAGAATATGATGTTTCTTAGAATATTCTTAAATAATTATCTTCTACAGAGCGCTTAACAATAACACTAACCTAGCAAAACGGAGATGTGAAAGTTTCAAACTCTAGTGCACCTTTAAGTGGTTGCTTCAATACTGGGCCGCCGATTCGTTCCAAGGCAGGTAACCGGTGGCCATCCTTTCAGAAATCGCGCCCTCGCGCGGTGGTATTATACACTTCATTTCTCTCCTCGGAACCAAAATTGAAGCTATCGCAACTTGACTAAAATACACCATAACTACGGTACAATAGCAGATGATCCTGAAAAAACAGGCTAGCCAGTTCAAACGGGCATCAATGAAGAATGAATGGGGGTGGGGAGTGGGGGGGGGGGCTAAGGTACTTCACATTCCACTATCTCCCGCCCACATACTCAATACTGCCCTCTCAACAGCGCCGGCCTACAATGTACGTATACACAATTGACGCCTCTCTCTGCGGTAGGCATGTATGGACATTTATTTCTCATAATTATGTGACAGCTGGCTTTGCTTTCCTGACTGGGTGATTCGTAAATGTTTATTAAAATTGATGACATGTATTAGTATATCACTGACGTAACAACGAAACCTTCTGGATAATCTGTGGTGCGATACAGAGTGATGGACTGGCTCTGGGGGGCGGCATAATGTGATGTAAGGGCTCTGGGGTGCGATACAGAATGATGGACAGGGTCTGGGGTGCGGCATATGGTGGTGTAAGGGCTCTGGGATGCGATACAGAGTGATGGACGGGCTCTGGGATGCGGCATAATGAGATGCAAGGGCTCTGGGGTACGATACCTTGTGATGTAACTTTCCGGTATGATTCGGTGTGACGTAAAAGCTCTGGGGTGCGAAAGTGTGATGTCGGTGCTCTGCGGTGCGATATAGTGTGATGTAAGAGCTCTGGGGTGTGACACAGTGGCGTGTAGGAATATAGGGTGCGGCACAGTGTACTTATAATGGGTTTAGGGTGAGATACCGGGTGATGGACGGTCTCTGAGGTGCGGTACAGTTTGATGTAAGGCCTCTGGAGTGCGATACCGGGTAAAGTAGCGGCACTAAGGTGCGATTCAATGTGATGTAAGGGCTCCGGGATGGAAAAGTGTAATACAGGGACTCTGGAGTGCGATATTAATAAAAAAAAATGTAATTGGGAGATTTTCGCTTCTCTAGCGGGTTGCAGCGTACTGTCACCTGATAGCCATTTTTTTACCTACGGCGTTTATGAGCTGTCCTTTTAGCCATTCTAGAGACCGGCCAGAAGCGCTCACTCGGGATCAGGTAGGGGCGAACCTACAACCTCCAGCTTCCAATGGACGTCTTTTGTGAGGAGAGCCCGACACGCTTCCGACTTGGCCACCGAGCTGGGGAGGGGCGACTGCTGTGGGGTGTAAGCGCTCAGCGGTGCGACCCAGTACGATGTGAGAACTTTGGGGTGCGATGCAGTGGGATTTGGGGTTCAAGGGTGCTGTACATGGTATTGTCAGCCCTCTGCCTCCAGGGTGCGATACAGTGTGATGCATGAGGTCTGCAAGGGGAGCGCTACAGAGTGATGTTACGGCTCTGGGTTGCAATACACGTAATGTAACGGTTCTGTGATGCAACCGTTTGATGTGAGGGCTTTGAGGTGTAATACAGTGGGCTTTAAGGACTCTAGAGTGTTTTAAGTCGTGATGTAAGTGTTCTGGAGTGCGATAGTGTGATGCAGGGTCGCTGAGTCGCAACACACTGTAATGCAAGGGCTCTGATGTACGAAACAGTGTGATAAAAGTGCTCCGGCGTGCGTATAGTGTGATTTATGAGCCTAGGTGGCTCATAGGGTTTTGGATAGTGTTACAGTGGGTTTGTTGTAAGGGCTCTTGAGTGAGACGCAGTGTGATGAAGGGGCTCTAGAGAATCAAAAACATTGGACGTTCATATCTGCCATCTGGTGGTAATTCGGTTTCACTGGCACTGCAGGTTTAAATAAGCTTGTTTATATTGGTTCCAGCTCTCAATGAATAGTTGAAATAAACGAAGTGAACTAAATAAAAAACGATGGCATATCTATATGTTGCTTCTGCTTCCGTGGGGTAGTTAACCTATACTTGGATAATATCCTCGTACCTGATATCTTGTTTGCCAACCCTGTTACTAACTACTACTTGCAAACCGAGTCTCTAGTCTGCAAATGTTGCAAGGTTACCTGCTTGGTTGGCCACGAAAATGGATGAACGATATGATGAAAGTATAGATTTTTAGGTGAGTGAACCAGAAGTTTGGATTCCAATTTCTCAAATTTTAGTGCTGTTGCCCGACGATAAAAATATTTTTGAATAAAGATCACGCTATGGCCTCGATTCTAGTTTGTTTATTTAAGACTCCCTGTAGTGTTAATGCTGCAAAGAGCTTACAAGTACACATCGTCAATTGATTTCATAGGCATTATAACGTTATCTAAATTTATTAATGTGTATTATTCACGACCACTTGTAAATGACAAGAATGGTGAAATGTATTCGTATTGCGCCTGTTTCAGGTACAGCTGAATTATTTCGATTGCACAGAAAACGTTCAGAGACATAATTTGACGTACAATGCACTTATGTAATCCAGGTATAAATATATATATACATATAAA
>SDVV010016013.1:0-14364 GCA_016164225.1 Gammarus roeselii
AGCGTGCGGTCAGCCCCATCCAGCTGACGTCTAACAGTGTGCGGTCAGCCCCATTCATCTTACGTCTAACAGTGTGCGGTCAGCCCTATACAGCTGACGTCTAACAACGTGCGGTCAGCCCCATGCAGCTGACGTCAAGCAGCGTGCGGTCAGCCACATCCAGCTGACGTCTAACAGTGCGCGGTCAGCCCCATCCATCTTACGTCTAACAGCGTGCGGTCAGCCCCATCCAGCTGACGTCTAACAGTGTGCGGTCAGCCCCATTCATCTTACGTCTAACAGTGTGCGGTCAGCCCTATACAGCTGACTTCTAACAACGTGCGGTCAGCCCCATGCAGCTGACGTCAAGCAGCGTGCGGTCAGCCCCATCCAGCTGACGTCTAACAGTGCGCGGTCAGCCCCATCCATCTTACGCCTAACAGTGTGCAGTCAGCCCCATCCAGCTGACGTCTAACAGTGTGCGGTCTGCCCCATCAAGCTGACGTCTAACAGTGTGCGGTCCGCCCCATCCAGCTGACGTCTAACAGAGTGCGTTCAGCCCCATCCGGCTGACGTCCAACAGTGTGCGTTCAGCCCCATCCAGCTGACGTGTAACAGTGTGCGTTCAGCCCCATTCAGAGGACGTCTAACAGTGTGCGTTCAGCCCCATCCAGCTGACGTCTAACAGTGTGCGTTCAGCCTCATCAAGCTGACGTCTAACAGTGTGCTGTCAGCCCCATCCAGCTGACGTCAAACAGTGTGCGGTCAGCCCCATGCAGCTGACGTCTAACAGTGTGCGGTCAGCCCAATCCAGCTGACGTCTAACGGTGTGCTGTCAGCCCCATCAAGCTGACTTCTAACAGTGTGTGGTCAGCCCATCGAGCTGACGTCTAACAGTGTGGGGTCAGCCACATCATGCTGACTTCTAACAGTGTGCGGTCAGACCCATCCAGCTGACGTCTAACAGTGTGCGGTCAGCCCCATCCACCTGACGTCTAACAGTGTGCTGTCAGCCCCATCAAGCTGACGTCTAACAGTGTGCTATCAGCCCCATCAAGCTGACGTCTAATAGTGTGCTGTCAGCCCCATCAAGCTGACGTCTAACAGTGTGCGGTCAGCCCCATCTAGATGACGTCTAACAGTGTGCGGTCAGCCTTATCCAGCTGACGTCTAACAGTGTGCGTTCAGCCCCATCCAGCTGACGTCTAACAGTGTGCGTTCAGCCACATTCAGATGACGTCTAACAATGTGCGTTCAGCCCTATCCAGCTGACGTCTAACAGTGTGCGTTCAGCCTCATCAAGCTGACGTGTAACAGTGTGCTGTCAGCCCCATCCAGCTGACGTCTAACAGTGTGCGGTTAGCCCCATGCAGCTGACGTCTAACAGTGTGCGGTCAGCCCCATCCAGCTGACGTCTAACAGTGTGCGGTCAGCCCTATCAAGCTGGCGCCTAACAGTGTGCGGTCAGCCCCATGCAGCTGACGTCTAACAGTGTGCGGTCTGTCCCATCAAGCTGACGTCTAACAGTGTGCGGTCAGCCCCATTTACGTAATATGAGTCGGTAATTCCTTCGCCTGGCGGTTCTGTGGCCGCCGTCAATCAGTGATGACTGCACTACCTCGTGTAAAGATTAATGATAACGCATTTAGATTAAAAGCAACAGTTTAAAAAGTCTTTGATAACGACGACTGCCTCTTTGCAAAGTTTTGTTCTTTTTCCCAGGCCCTAGCAAACAAGAAATTGTTTTACTAATTTCTAACATGCAACAGAGGTGTTGAAAACTTGTCACCCTCACAAAAAACGTAACAACTCGTTTACCCTTGAGTTGTTGAATGTTATGCATTCAACAGCTCAATTCAATCAGGGAGGCACAAGAAGCCGTATTCCGTTTGATGTCAACATTAGAAGGCAATAGCAATGCACATGCAGGGAACAATTAAAATTGTGAACGACAATGCCATTCAAGTGTTGCTTAAATGTATTTATACGTCAGAACAAAGGCAGCAGGGAATTATTCACATATACTAAATGATCATGAGAAATACTGCGATAGATGGATGTTCCCCTGTTATCGTAATTGAAAGGTCAGAAATTTTGAGTATAAGAAGATATATTGAAAATCTGTTATTTTTTAAATATTTACTCGAGGCTTTCAGTGCCCCAAATCACGTGCAGAAGTGAGACGCAGGAGGAAATGGCATCAAACGACAAACTCATTCATCTGAAGTTGATAATTCATTTAATAACTACATTTTAAAAAGAATGGGACAAAATTTTTTTCCACAACATTGTCTAATGGAGGGGGGCTAATTTTTGAAAGTTTCAAAATCCGATGGAAAAGATGAGGATGAGATGATTCACCAGAAGAAACTTTACCACAACCATGGTGGCAACAGCCAGACCCCCGTGGTCACAACCAGCCTCCAGCTGTTGCAACCAGTTGACCCTGGTAGCAGTCAGTAACTAATGGCTAACCCAACCACACTCCTTGTAAGCCAGAAGCCCCACACTGTGGGCGTTGCGTTAAAAAATGTGTAAAACAACAAAAAAGCGCGAACTCGCCCTCGCGAAGCCTTGAAGAATAAGAAACTGGTTGGCGCAAGAAAAAATGTCCTCCTCAGGATTGCTCAAGGACGCCATTTTATGTCAGTAGAAACATTCTACCGCCGAATCCAGTTTCTATGACAGACCCTGGACTATTTCAATATATTTCAGTGAGTTCAACATTAAAATAAACCTTCACAGCCACATATTGTCTAGCACGTTGCTTTTGCCCACACAATAACGGTATCGTTTCATTAACAATGATTGAGTCAGAGCAACTGGGGTGGTCCCAGTGTGTGTCAAACTCTACGTCAAGTTTGCTGGTGAAAAGCCTGCATAGAGGGCACACTTACTCTACGGGCATGGCAACCAGGATTAAACTACACGTCCATTCGACCTGAGCTTGTGGAGTTAGTGGGTCACGTGATGGAATATTCGTTTTCATTTGACATACATACATACATACATACATGCAGTCATGTATCATGCATCATGTATCATACATCATGTATCATACATACTTACATACATATATACATACATACATACATACTTACACGCATACATACATACATGCATCATGTATCATTCCTACATACATACACACATACATAGATGCATCATGTATCATTCATGCATACATACACACATACATACATTAAGTAATCGAGAACGGATTTCAAAGATCAAAAGCTTCGTATTAGTTGATTGGTTACTGGAGAGCTTCGTATTAGAGTTCGTTGGTTGCTGCAGAGTTAGTTGATTACTAGAGAGCTTCGTATTAGAGTTCGTTGGTTGCTACAGAGTCAGTTGGTTACTAGAGAGCTTCGTATTAGCGTTCGTTGGATGCTACAGAGTTAGTTGGTTACTAGAGAGCTTCGTATAAGAGTTCGTTGGTTGCTACAGAGTTGAATATGGTAAAAAATCATATTTCGTAGGATCCAAAAATACAACAATATTTTAACAGCATCCAGCGTCAGAATGGCTTAAAATCGAGTAAAACATTCCGTTTATTACATTTCAACTGATCTGTATTGAGGCATCCGATCCGACTACCCTAGAAAGAGTGCAAATAGGTTTAATATGAGATCGAGTCGACGGCAAAGTTGATTCGTATGCGCAGACGATCAGGAACACCGGATGTGTTATTCCAATAGCCATCAAAACTTGCAATACGCTTGGTTTCAACAACCAGATTTTCACAGGGTACAAAGAAGACAAAATAGTATTTCCGGCATAATTGTGATCTTTGTGTTTGATTTTATAAGAAATTTATACAAATACCTCATGCCTCAAATAAATTGTTTTTTCTTCTACGCGTGTGTATTTTCTTGAACAATTATTTGTACGTGTCACTTCATGCGTAAAATAATTTATAAATACGTACTTTTGGCCTTGAATATTGTTCAGTTATCTACTGGAAAAATACCTAGCTGAAGAGCGTACATGTGCGCCACTAGCTGAACAGCGTACATGTACGCTACTAGCTGAACAGCGCACATGTGCGCTACTAGTTGAACAGCGTACATGTGCCCTACAATCTGAACAGCGTACATGTGCGCTACTAGATGAACAGCGTACCCGTGTGCCACTAGCTGAACAGCGTACATGTGCGCTACTAGCTGAACAGCGTACATGTGCGCTACTAGCTAAACAGCGTACATGTGCGCAACTAGCTGAACAGCGTACCTGTGCGCTACTAGCTGAACAGCGTACATGTGCGCTACTAGCTGAACAGCGTACATGTGCGCTGCTAGCTGAACAGCGTACGTGTGCGCTACTAGCCGACCAGCGTTCATGTGCGCTACTAGCTGAACATCGTACGTGTGTACTACTAGTTGAACAGCGTTCATGTGCGCTACTAGCTGAACAGCGTACGTGTGCGCTACTAGCTGAACAGCGTACATGTGCGCTACTAGCTGAACAGCGTACATGTGCGCTACTAGCTGAACAGCGTACGTGTGCGCTACTAGCTGAACAGCGTACATGTGCGCTACTAGCAGAACAGCGTACATGTGCGCTACTAGCTGAACAGCGTACACGTGCGCTACCAGCTGAACAGCGTAAATGTGCACTACTAGCTGAGCAGCGTACATGTGCGCTACTAGCTGAACAGCGTACATGTGCGCTACTAGCTGAACAGCGTACATGTGCGCTACTAGCTGAACAGCGTACATGTGCGCTACTAGCTGGACAGCGTACATGTGCACTACTAGCTGAGCAGCGTACATGTGCACTACTAGCTGAACAGCGTACATGTGCGCTACTAGCTGAACAGCGTACATGTGCGCTACTAGCTGAACAGCGTACATGTGCGCTACTAGCTGGACAGCGTAAATGTGCGCTACTAGCTGAACAGCGTACATGTGCGCTACTAGCTGAACATCGTACATGTGCGCTTCGAGCTGAACAGCGTGCATGTGCGCTACTAGCTGAACATCGTACATGTGCGCTTCGAGCTGAACAGCGTAAATGTGCGCTACTAGCTGAACAGCGTATATGTGCGCTACTAGCTGAACATCGTACATGTGCGCTTCGAGCTGAACATCGTACATGTGCGCTTCGAGCTGAACAGCGTACATGTGCGCTACTAGCTGAACTCATCAACGGAACCTGACACGATTCTGTTTTAAATATGAAAAGTAATAAAAATTATGAATGAAAAAGTAAAATCAAACGAAAAACCCGATTTTTTTTGTCCACGTGTTCAGTTTTATTATCAAATGTTAGGGAATGGAAGCCGGGACTAAATCCTCTTATAAAGGAGGCTTCATCGAGAGACACTTGTCCGAATAAAGGCTTTATTAGGGTATACGGGTGTAGGCGAGTAGGTAATCTCTCCCTCCACAAGGCCGCGGTGAGATGCCAAGGCTCGAACAGCCAACCTGCCGCAGTCAAAAATATTGGTAGCTACTTACAACCTCATGTGAAGTAGCAGGAGATGAGACCGAAGACTGAACACTTACCTGGAAGGAAGAGAGGAGCATCATTAGTGAAGAGCAGAGGGCATCAAGAACAAATTAAGGAAGAGAGGACCATCATTAGTGAAGAGCAGAGGGCATCAAGAACAAAGAAAGAGAGGAGCATCATTAGTGAAGAGCAGAGGGCACCAAGAACAAATTAAGGAAGAGAGGAGCATCATTAGTGAAGAGCAAAGGGCATCAAGAACAAAGAAAGAGAGGAGCATCATTAGTGAAGAGCAGAGGGCATCGAGAACAAATTAAGGAAGAGAGGACCATCATTAGTGAAGAGCAGAGGGCATCAAGAACAAAGAAAGAGAGGAGCATCATTAGTGAAGAGCACAGGGCACCAAGAACAAATTATGGGAAGAGAGGAGCATCATTAGTGAAGAGCACAGGGCTTTAAGAACAAAGAAAGAGAGGAGCATCATTAGTGAAGAGCAGAGGGCACCAAGAACAAATTAAGGAAGAGAGGAGCATCATAAGTGAAGAGCACAGGGCTTTAAGAACAAAGAAATGCAATAGGAAGCAAATGTTTCCAGCAATTATGCAGAGCGGACGCAATTAGGAGTTAATGAACAAAAAGTTTATGAAGAAATCCGACGGGGATTATCGATCTCCGATGGAATCACGAGCCATCTCAGGGGTGAAGCCCTCAAACAATTCTAAAACATGCTGTCAAACTCTTGAAATTATTACTTGTTCACGCTTGAACATCTCAATACTAGTGAGAAGTTCATTTTGGTTGAATATGTAGCTAGTAGAATATTTTAGGATTTTGGTGTGAAACATGGATTGAAGAGAACGAAATTATTGCCCGAGCTTGAAATTGGTTTCATCGACACATCGGGCAGTTTGTGAATAGACCATCACAAACAAATAAAATATGCCTAAATCATGCTTTTTGGGGTTAACTATTCTCTCAAGCAGTCGCAGGTCAACCATTTTATGAAGAAAGATCTCAACAGGCACCCACACAGCCAGGCTGCTCCCCAACAGAAACCCACACAGCCAGGCTACTCTCCAACAGAAACCCACACAGCCAGGCTGCTCCTCAACAAAAACCCACACAGGCAGGCTGCTCCCCAACAGACATCCACACAGCCAGGCTGCTCCCCAACAGACACACACACAGCCAGGCTGCTCCCCAACAGACACCCACACAGCCAGGCCGCTCCCCAACAGACACCCACACAGCCAGGCTGCTCTTCAATAGACACCCACACAGCCAGGCTGCTCCACAACAGACACCCACACAGACAGGCTGCTCCATAAACAGACACCCACACAGCCAGGCTGCTCCCCACCAGACACCCACACACACAGGCAGGCTGCTCCCCAAGAGACACCCACAGAGCCAGGCTGCTCCCCAAACAATCACACCTGAACCGCTGCAAGCAACACACGGCATAAACAACACTTAAATAGCTCCGTTCGATCCCGGAAAATCTGTCGCCTACCTTCAGAACGCTGGTTTTCTAGTATTGAAGACTCGGGTGCAAATTAATAACAAAAAATCTGTGCACTGTGGATTTTCTCAACATCTTCAGCCAGTCAGTCCTGCGATAAAAAACGATTGCACACGGCCTTGCATGATCCCCAAGTCGTCTCTTCCCACAGCACTCCTGCTGCTAACCCACTCCCATGCGTGCAAGTGTTGGACGCCGGAGCACTTCTAGAAACAAGCATCAAGAGCCAATCAACTCACACTTCGTCTTTGATGGAGTCTAAGCTGCTTTTGAGGTTCTCGAGGTACCCCTTAACTTGACTGAGCATGGCCAGTCGCGTTCTGGAGCCGCTGGGGCACGGGTCGGGGCCCTGGACGGGTGTGCCCGAAGGAGGGTACGGGCTGCCCGACAACGTGTTTGGATGAGACCCATGCTCTCTGGGCGAAGAGGCCGACGAAGAGAGGGTGGATAAAAACGAGGCTGGCCCAAAGTGCAGTTTGTTGATGGACGGAAGCGAAGCACTAGAGCAGGTGGATGAACCTTGCAGGAGACTGGAGAAAGGAGCAAAGGCAGAGCACCCTCTTGGAGGAGGGGCATTGTGGTTGCCAGAGGTCGGAGGCCCGCGCATGGCAGAAGAAGAGTCTGCTCTTCTTAGGTAGGATGACGAGGAGGAGTATCGAAGGTTAAGTGGTCGAGACGGTTTGGAGGACGGACAGTATGCTGAGGATGAGGACTTGTCTCGAAGAGGAGTCGAACTCGGGCACGAATACGAGGATGAAGACGATACTCCACCAGGGTGCCGAGAGGATAAACTCAGAGAGCACCGCATTGAGGAGGAAGAGTCTACTCTGTTCAGAGATGGGGAAGACGAGTAGCAGGATCTACTGCTCTGGCTCTCCATGACTGATAAGGCTATCACAACAGCCACACTGACAAATATCACATATACAATTTATCAATATAATTAAATATCATTCACTTGATGAATTCTTCATCTGTTCAATTCGTACAGCGAGTTCGTTGTTTTCCGTTGAAGCCATTTCAAAATAACAAAGAAAGACGACGATAAATTTTATGGACGAAGTTTCATTTGCTTCCGACCTTACTATGACTTCATCATTCAAAGAAGACCTCACCTCTTTCCTGATCTATAATGGCTTGGGAGGTCCTTGATTAGCAAGTGTTTGAAAGTGATCTATCATATTAGAAGTTCAGCGTGCAAAGGTGCTTCTCTTGACACTGTCACATAGCGCGTGAAGAGTGCATGCTGCCATATTAAAGGTGAACTGTAAAGAGACAATAATCACTTACACAGACTAATCTAATGACAACGAATTCTTTAGCATGACTACTTGAAAAATTTACAGTTTAATTTTCAATCAAAAATACTTCCATCTTAAAATCGCATTGCCCCTGCAGTTGTTTTCTACAAGCATACTAACTTGTGATAAAATTTGTTTGCCACACTAAGTTCACTAAACTGAACATAGACAGAAAGAGGGCGTTCTGTTTAAAAATCCACCTACATTTCGCCACGGTTAACAGTGACTGAAGCAAATTGGCACTGGCTGATTTTGGGGCGCTGTCATCCTGTTTGGGGGCGAAACGCGCGATTCAACGTGACACGCGCAATTAAACGCAACACGCGCGATTCAACGTAACACGCGCGATTTAACGTAACAAGCGCGATTCAACGTAACAAGCGCGATTCAACGTAACAAGCGCGATTCAAGGTAACAAGCGCGATTCAACGTAACAAGCGCGATTCAAGGTAACAAGCGCGATTCAACGTAACAAGCGCGATTCAACGTAACAAGCGCGATTCAAGGTAACAAGCGCGATTCAACGTAACAAGCGCGATTCAAGGTAACAAGCGCGATTCAACGTAACAAGCGCGATTCAAGGTAACAAGTGCGATTCAACGTAACAAGCGCGATTCAACGTAACAAGCGCGATTCAAGGTAACAAGCGCGATTCAAGGTAACAAGCGCGATTCAACGTAACAAGCGCGATTCAAGGTAACAAGCGCAATTCAACGAAACAAGCGCGATTCAAGGTAACAAGCGCGATTCAACGTAACAAGCGTAATTCAACGCAACACGCGCGAGTCAACGCAACACGCGCGAGTCAACGCAACGCGCGCGAGTCAACGCAACACGCGCGTGTCAACGCAACACGCGCGAGTCAACGCAACACGCGCGAGTCAACGCAACACGCGTGAGTCAACGCAACGCGCGTGAGTCAACGCAACACGCGCGAGTCAACGCAACACGCGTGAGTCAACGCAACACGCGCGAGTCAACGCAACACGCGTGAGTCAACGCAACACGCGTGAGTCAACGCAACACGCGCGAGTCAACGCAACACGCGCGAGTCAACGCAACACGCGCGAGTCAACGCAACACGCGCGAGTCAACGCAACACGCGCGAGTCAACGCAACACGCACGAGTCAAGGCAACACGCGCGACGAATTGTAATGTTCAATGCACGATTTCATTGCAGCTAACAGCAATTTCATCGCTACCGAAAACTTGGGCATTCAACACGATTTATCAAATGAGTGTAGTTCAATATAAGATAAATGAAACAAATCAGCACTTGGAAATACACATCTCCTTATACTATCCAGTAAAGATATCTTCATCCATGTTGGAGGGATAGGAGATATGCGGTGGGCCCAACGACCTGATATGCAATAGTGTAATAGAGCAATGCGCATCAGTGACGCGTTCATGCAACGCAGGAATGTTTTTCATCGATCAGCCAATGGTCGGCCCCAATGGCAGTAATTCCTAAGACCCGGCACTTAATACATCAAATGCAAACGCCTGTGACGTTGATGAGCTCTGAGTGCTGAGCAAGGGTGTCATTCTTGATGCCCGTCATATTCGATGAACAGAAATAATAATGAAAAAAGCGGCAAGAAAGATGGCTCATGTGAGACCATAGACATGATGAACTCGAGATGATGCACTCGACATGATGCACTCGGCATGATGCACACAACATGATGCACACAACATGATGCACACAACATGATGCACACAACATGATGCACACAATATGATGCACACAACATGATGCACACAACATGATGCACTCAACATGATGCACACAACATGATGCACACAACATGATGCACACAACATGATGCACACAACATGATGCACACAACATGATGCACACAACATGATGCACTCAACATGATGCACACAACATGATGCACTCAACATGATGCACTCAACATGACGCACTCAACATGATGCACTCAACATGATGCACTCAACATGATGCACTCAACATGATGCACTCAACATGATGCACTCAACATGATGTACTCAACATGATGCACTCAACATGATGCACTCAACATGATGCACTCAACATGACGCACTCAACATGATGCACTCAACATGATGCACTCAACATGATGCACTCACCGTTGTTCACACGACTGTATTGTGGATGTGCATAAATAGCAAGCGTCATCATCAAACAGTAATACGTTGACGAGGTGCCACACAATAGCTGGAATACACACTTCACCATCATTCACATGCTCAGTGACAAAGAGACACACTTCACCATCCATCATTCAGATGCTCAGTGACAAAGAGACACACTTCACCATCCATCATTCACATGCTCAGGGACAAAGAGACGCACTTCACCATCCATGCATCGTTCAGAGACTCGGTGACAGAGACACACTTCACCATCCATCATTCACATGCTCAGTGACAAAGAGACACACTTCACCATCCATCATTCACATGCTCAGCGACAAAGAGACACACTTCACCATCCATCATTCACATGCTCAGTGACAAAGAGACACACTTCACTATCCATCATTCACATGCTCAGTGACAAAGAGACACACTTCACCATCCATCATTCACATGCTCAGTGACAAAGAGACGCACTTCACCATCCATCAATCACATGCTCAGTGACAAAGAGACACACTTCACCATCCATCATACACATGCTCAGTGACAGAGAGACGCACTTCACCATCCATCATTCACATGCTCAGTGACAAAGAGACACACTTCACCATCCATCATTCACATGCTCAGTGACAAAGAGACACACTTCACCATCCATCATTCACATGCTCAGTGACAAAGAGACACACTTCACCATCCATGCATCGTTCAGAGACTCGGTGACAGAGACGCACTTCACCATCCATCATTCAGAGGCTCGATGTCAGTGTCTTGCTCTGCCGATTGAATACGTGGCTAGTGATCAAGAGACGGTGACGTGGCTAGTGATCAAGAGACGGTGACGTGGCTAGTGATCAAGGGACGGTGAAGCTACCAAACGCTAGCTTCCAATGCCCTGCCTGCCCCCAATATAAGCCCTGCCCTGCCAGACTCAAAAATGAATTCCACAATATTTTTCCGATGCTTAAAAAAAGTTCCCATTAACATGATGAACGGCTTAAAACAGTCACCAGGTCGGTGTACCGCAATACCATACGAGGTAGCTCCCATGAATGTGATGCCCTGTTTAATGGCCTATAATCGCTGTGAACACCTGCACCGTGGATGACGTGACACGCGTCATCCACGCACGTCACGTGAGTGACCCCAGCCACCATCTCGGCTAGCATGGGGGCCTAGACGACGGACGGGGGAAGGCACTAATGGAGTTAACGAGGTTATTAAAAGATAATTGAAAACACCCGTTGCGAGTGAAAGACGGCAAACCATGGAGGCGGTATCCGTCAACCATGGAGGTGGTATCACAGACAGGTGGCATACACGTGGCAACTACCGATACATTTGAACCTTTCACTGACAGCCCTAGTGTTCGCCCTAATAATACGATTTCATCCAAGGAGGTATCTAATACTTTGTTCGTAATGAGGTAACGTGGGCGACGCATCGTATGGCATCTTGTGATGAAACAATACAAATTAAAACAAAATGAGGTAAACTCGTGCAGGAGCACACAAAGTACACGTCTTACAATCAAATATAACATCTTCTACAGTTCCATGACAGGCAACTCTCGTCGCTAACGAGTTCTGCTGAGCATAGGTCAACTGAACATAGATCAACTGAGCATAGGTCAACTGAGCATAGGTCAACTGAGCATAGGTCAACTGAGCATAGGTCAACTGAGCATAGGTCAACTGAGCATAGGTCAACTGACCATAGGTCAACTGAGCATAGGTCAACTGAGCATAGTTCAACTGAGCATAGTTCAACTGAGCATAGGTCAACTGAGCATAGGTCAACTGAGCATAGGTCAACTGAGCATAGGTCAACTGAGCATAGGTCAACTGAGCATAGGTCAACTGAGCATAGGTCAACTGAGCATAGGTCAGCTCGTCGTAATCGGCTTAGGAAATGAACCAGCGGGAAAGGTTCAACGCCGAAGGGACGCGAAAACGCTTTACAGGATGCTTCTTTTTCAGGAGTGCTATCTAGGAATGGTATCCAGGAGTGCTATCCAGGAGTGGTATCGTTAAAGTATTATTTCTGCACGGCAAGACTTTGTGTATAGTATCAAACAAATTCGGCATAAATTTGGATAGTATCAAACAAATTTATGCCGAAGATTTGCATAAAACAATGTTTGACTAGGGTGCCTGAAGTTTGCATTTGATTGTGCACGAATCAATGATATGTATTTACCTATACAGATACACGGAGGGATGCAAGGCCGCATTTCCCAGGAAGAGGTGACCGATTGTAAGTCGCTCATCACACTTCTCTCATGCACTCACACTTACCATAACTAAGCACATTTAGCGTCAAAGGATCTGGCGAGGACTCCAAAACACTCATTTTGGGTCAGGATGGAGATCCGCGATCAACGTCAGCAGCAGGGCCCGACAGCTTACACTGATTGGGCTATGCTTCGTCATAAGAGCCGAGCCCTCCCCCACCCACTTCCATCTCGCTTCTCAACAAATCGTCAAGGGCGGAAGACTATATCTGAGCGTTTAATAACTCATCCATTAATAATTCAGTCACGCCCGTCCATTGCACACTCAATCGATACCTCTTCACAGATGTCGCTCCTCCCTAAAGCCTATTTAACGCATTGCATCCACCCTAACTTCGATCTTCCTCTAGGCCTACACCCACTCACCTCCGCGCTTCCATCAATCTCCCATCTTCTATCCTCAACATTCCCGAACCACATCACAACACGTAAACCTGATCTATCCTATAATTTCTTCACCACCCCCGTTCTAACTCGGACACGGCATAATTGATCCTATCCTTCCGCGTCCATCCAGTCATGGTCTTCAAACACTCATCTCAGAAACAACCGATCTTCTCTCTGTTCTCGCCCCGCCCAAGTCACAGCACCATAGAACAGTTGGGAGAACTACCCTTTTATGCAACCCTCTCGTTGCTCCCATACCAGTTGTCCTACAGCTCATTACACTCTTCAGTGCACCCATTTAGGCCAACACTGATTACGCTCGCCTCGTCATCCCTCGGGCAATTCATTGCGTTACCAGTGCCTATAAAGTCACTAGAACTTTTGACGCAAGCAATGGGAGCACTGCTTATTGCTTAGGGGCGTTTTATCACTTTATTGTGGCTATAGTTAAGATATCAAAATATGTACTGAATATTACAAGTTTTTCCGCTAGCAACCCTAAATGCTCATTCATATAATGCTAGGATATGTATGTGTGCGAGCTTGGAGAGATCAGGAAGCGAAAAATTTCGCCTTTGTTCGATACTAAATACACGTCCGTCCGCCCGAGGCTGTAGCTAGTATATCGAAGTAAAAGTGAGAATCACATACATACGTGTGGCGATGTTACTCTGACCACAAGTGGCTCTGCAACGCGTCTCTGACCACTAGTGCTCAGCAACACGTCTCTGACCACTAGTGGCTCAGCAACACGTCTCTGAGCACTAGTGGCTCTGCAACGCGTTTCTGACCACTAGTGCTCAGCAACGCGTCTCTGACCACTAGTGGCTCAGCAACGCGTCTCTGACCACTAGTGGCTCAGCAACGCGTCTCTGACCACTAGTGCTCAGCAACACGTCTCTGACCACTAGTGGCTCAGCAACGCGTCTCTGACCACTAGTGCTCAGCAACGCGTCTCTGACCACTAGTAGCTCAGCAACGCGTCTCTGACCACTAGAGTCTCAGCAACGCGTCTCTGACCCCTAGTAGCTCAGCAACGCGTCTCTGACCCCTAGTAGCTCAGCAACGCGTCTCTGACCACTAGTAGCTCAGCAACGCGTGTCTGACCCCTAGTAGCTCAGCAACGCGTCTCTGACCACTAGTAGCTCAGCAACGCGTCTCTGACCCCTAGTAGCTCAGCAACGCGTCTCTGACCACTAGTAGCTCAGCAACGCGTCTCTGACCACTAGTGGCTCAGCAACGCGTCTCTGACCACTAGTGGCTCAGCAACGCGTCTCTGACCACTAGTGGCTCAGCAACG
>SDVV010016014.1:0-14364 GCA_016164225.1 Gammarus roeselii
AGATAGCTTCGTAAAGCTAATCAGGAAGAAAGGATGGAATAAAGCAAATACCTGCGGCAAAAATAAAGACAACAATGGAGTGAGCATCATCCCTCATCAGAGCTCCAGCTGATAGCGACGGTGACAAATACCAATACTCCTTCTGTGAAACAATACACTGTATTTTATTAATTACAGCCAAATCGTTCAAAAGAAACGCACAGTAACGCCAACTTACTGTGTGTATAATCTCCCGCATAGTATCCCTGGCAGTAGTCGTCATGATTATATCGCGCAGTGCATGAAACATGCCAGGAACCTCACAACAGTTCCTGGACGATTATACAATTCGCAGAAATAATTTTGTAACAATTTTGACATGTTGATAATCAACGGTACACAGGGCGTGTGCGAACACAGGCAGTGCCACGGACATACAGTCTATATGATACTCGGTGCAAGCTCGGGCTCACGCTGGTCACAGTTGACCCGCTACCTGAGCACAGTTGACCCCGCTACCTGAGCACAGTTGACCTCGCCACCTGAGCACAGTTGACCTCGCCACCTGAGCACAGTTGACCTCGCCACCTGAGCACAGTTGACCCCGCTACCTGAGCACAATTGACCCCGCTACCTGAGCACAGTCGACCCCGCTACCTGAGCACAGTTGACCCCGCTACCTGAACACAGTTGACCCCGCTACCTGAGCACAGTTGACCCGCTACCTGAGCACAGTTGACCCCGCCACCTGAGCACAGTTGACCCCGCCACCTGAGCACAGTTGACCCCGCTACCTGAGCACAGTTGACCCCGCTACCTGAGCACAGTCGACCCCGCTACCTGAGCACAGTTGACCCCGCTACCTGAGAACAGTTGACCCCGCCACCTGAGCACAGTTGACCCCGCCACCTGAGCACAGTTGACCCCGCTACCTGAGCACAGTCGACCCCGCTACCTGAGCACAGTTGACCCCGCTACCTGAGAACAGTTGACCCCGCAACCTGAGCACAGTTGACCCCGCCACCTGAGCACAGTTGACCCCGCCACCTGAGCACACCAAAGGTTGAGTGAATGATAAGTGACGCAAATAAAAATTATTGCGATGGAATGCGAGTAATTGCTCGCTGCTCAGAATGAATGAAACTCTACCAAATCAAAATATAAACTTCGAATGTGAGGTAATAATTCGGAATTTTCATCCCTATAAGAAATGTTAGTTTTGATTTTGAACTGCGTAGTAGTTTTTTTTCTTTTATATGCAGAAGAAGTGTGTTCTAAGTGTCCATAGAGAAGTCAAAATATTAAGATTTAGAACAGGACACAGTACCCAATGAAAGGAAGCAAATTTCCTTGAAAAATCTAGTATGATGTGCATTTAATTTCGTTGAAAAGATGTTCATGTTTACGAAAATATAATTTCAAATATTAGAAAATGAAGATGTATACACTAAAATCATCGAAGAAACACAAATTATATGCAAAATATGGAGACAATTGCTAAGTTATGCAGGCGATTGCTTAGTTATGGAGACGATTGCAGAGTTATGGCAACGCGATTGTTTAGTTATGGAGTCGATTGCTTAGTTATGGTGACGATTGTGTTGTTATGGAGACGATTGCTTAGTTATGGAGACGATTGCTTAGTTATGGAGACAATTGCAGAGTTATGGAGACGCGATTGCTTAGTTATGGAGACGATTGCTTAGTTATGGAGACAATTGCAGAGTTATGGAGACGCGATTGCTTAGTTATGGAGACAATTGCAGAGTTATTGAGAAGATTGCTTAGTGATGGAGGCTAGTGCTAACCAGTGATCTCCATGCAGATAGTTATACCTCAGATGACTTGTGGGTCAGATATGCTAAGTACAATCTGATAACAACTATAGATTAGTGTGAGGAAAACAAACGAGCACGGGTGCTCATGGCGAGTGTTTCTTTTGAAATAAGTGAAAGAAGAGTGGGGGATAGTCAACTAGGCCTTAGAAATTCACACACACCTACCGAAAAAATAGGTTGTAAAGATAGAAAGGAGAGAAACCACAACTACCATCACCACCATACTAGTTACTACCTTACTACTACCCGAGGCATTTCAGCCCCAGAGAAGAAAGGGTCGAGTGTCAGGACGACAATTCAGGAACGGGGCGAACAAAATGGGAAAAGAAGTATTTAGGTTCCAGACGGTCGCATCTCAGACGGTCGAGCAGAGACGAACACGCCCATACGCTCAGCGGACTCACACGTTTCCTCGAGCGCATACCTGTCGGCTTGCCCCGGAGGTTCGGTCAGACGGACTCCAGCTAGGTATTGAGTCTACTTCAAAGGAGCATATGGGCATTAAATTTCGACAAGTATGAGCACATTAAGGAGAGCAACACACCCAGTTGCCTTGGTAGTGGTCTTCCCTCATGTGCGAAGAAGACTAAGTCTTCTGTTCGCAACTGGTTCCTTGAAGGCTGTCGCACTTCAAGGTGAGACGGCAGAGTGACATCTCCTAGGAAAGAGTTGCTCGTGGCATCTCCTGAGTTTAGTCGAAAGAAACACGAGTATTTTAAATTTCGAAAACCGGTATTACTGCATGTTATGGTCAAAGGATGGCACGAGTATTTACGCGTTGAATCAAGTTTAGTCAGTAGATACTTAAGTATTTTACATTTTGAAAAACAGTTATTGCAAGATTTTTAATTCAGAAAAGATATGAACCGATATTGGAATTTTTTGATTGGCTAGAACATCCAGTTACTCTAAAGAGTCAAAATTATTTTTACAATTTTGAAAAACAGTAATCGCAAAGTTGTCGTCCAAAAAAGGGCAAAACCAGTATTTAAATTTCGAAAAAAAGTTTGGAACATCTGTGGAGGGAAGGTTAGCACATATACGTCTCTTGTTCCCTGCTGCACTAGGTCTCGCCCGAAACTGTGCTACAAGAGAGAGAGAAGACGGTTAGTTCGTTAACACTGTACAAAGGAATAACTTTCAATGTGAGAAGCCGGAGGGCATCTGCAATGTATGTCATTATATTTCATTGTATATTTCAGGGTGAGACATCAAAGGGGCATCTCCTAGAAATAATGACTATTTAATTTCTAGGTGAGATGTCAGAACGGCGTCTCTAGGAAATGTTGTTCTACTAAGAAACCGGCGTTGCCACCCACGGGAAGCAGTTCTCACGAAATATTAGTCCATTTCTTTTTTCTTCTTCCCTCTTGCCACGAAGAGAAGAAGAGAAGAAAAGGAGAGTGGCATCGTATCGACAGTGTCCCTCCATAGGAGGGTACTCACTAATTTAACAGATGAATGTAATCCCCATTTCTCTCCTTTCTTTTCTCTCCCGAAAGAGAAGGTAGAAAAGTAGGAAGAAAAATACCATGGTGTCGGCAAGGTCCCTTCGTAGGTAGATCCTCATTGCATCAACTATGGATGAGATTTAACCAAGCTCTCCTCTTGGTGCGGGTTTGATTTTTGCATATCATGGGGTATAAGGGTGAGCTGCTGTTGCGGCTCATCGGTAAGCGTCGCTGGGTCGCCGCCAGACTTCACCCGCACTTGCCGAATCTACATCGTACCGTAGAAATGAGCAACGTTCTCCTCCTGGTGCGGTTTGATTTTCGCATATCATGCTGTATGGGCGGGTGAGCAGCCTTCACGGCTCATCGGCAAGCGCTGCTGAGTCGCCGGCAGACTTCCCCCACACTGGTTTGTAATTGTTATCTATCTTTTCAAATTTTTCTACTCTGTTTTCTCTCCCGCAGGGCGAGTAAAAAAGTGAATAAAAAATTACCATTGTGTCGGCAAGGTCTCTCCATAGAAAAATACTAATTGCCTCAACATTCGATGATATCTGTCGAATCTACGGTGTACCGTAGAGTTGAGCAAAGCTCCCCTCCTGGTGCGGGTTCGATTTTGGAATATCATGGGGTGTGGTGTGAGTCGCCGGTAGACTTCACCTGCACTAGTTTGCAATTGTTGTCTATCTCTCTCAATTTTTTTCCTCTTTGCCTCTCCTACAGGGAGGGAAGAAAAGCGAAAAGAAAAATATCATTGTATCAGCAATATTCCTCCGTAGGAAAATACTCGTTGCCTCAGCAATGGATGATACCCGTAGAATCTAGACCGTATCACAGAGTTCAGCAGGAGCTCTCCCCTTGGTGCGTGTTTGATTTTCGTATATCATGGGGTATGGTGGTGAATGCTGTCACTGTACCACATAAGAATAATAAAAAGGAAGACTAAAAATATATGGTATCTCTCCAAGTCTTCACCGCTGCATCGAGTTGATCAAGCTCTCCTCTTGAGCGGTTTCGATTCTCATGGTACAATAATCCCTGCTTGTCCCGTTAGGACAGCAGACGGCCTTGCAGGCTAGCGGGATGGGTGATTGCGAGAACCGTTACGGCCCCACCCCCTAGTCCTGGTGACCCTGACATGGGTTTTAGGGGAGGATGGGAGTCGTCGTAACACCTTTCACCCGATGTATTCCGTAGGAATGATCATACCTAGATATTATCAGTCAGTCTGTACTTGCAATGCAGTATTATCAGCCTTTTTGTACCTGCAATGTAAATGGTAGAAATCGTTCCGTTACGATATGGAGTTTATCAGTCGCTCTTATGATGAATTATGAGTACTAATTAACGACCATGAATTATGAGTACTAACCAGCGACCATGTTATTATTGTTACTATTAATGGATTTATTAGTAGTAATAGCTTGAATTGTGATGGAACACGTGGTGTTATCCTTCCTTAGATCCCTATAGTTATAGTCTCGTCAGTTCCTGGGAAGTCGTGTCGTTCTCAGGTTCAACGAGTCACGTAAGTGCTTGTCGAGCTCGTTTTAGAACACATTCACAGATTCAGAGCCAACTACCGCAGCCGGTAAGTTGTTCCAAACCCGCGAGATTGCGATCGGGAAAAAGTGTTGCGCTTTAGTCATAGCGAAACGTTTTTCCACCAGTTTCGCCACGTTGCTTCGGGTCCGAATGTTGTGGTCTGTCAAAGAGGCCGTCAGGGCTCACGTTGTTGAATCCCTTGAAGTATTTGGAGGTTTCAATGAGCTGGCCCCTCAGCTTTCGTTGTTCAAGGGTGATGAGGCCAAGTTCTTAAAGCCTATCCTCGTAGTTGTGGTGGCGTAGCTGCGGGATGAGCTTAATTGCACGATGCTGGATTCGTTCCAGTTTGGTTATGTCCCCCCTCATGTGTGGAGACCAGAATTGGACTGCATGCTCGAGGTGGGGACGGACGAGGGACATATGCAACGGCAGTACTATGTCCTTCGTCTTGCAGAGGAAGTTACCGGAGATGTAATCAAGGTTACGATTAGCTATTTTGTAATTTTCTTCGACCTGCGCGTTCCATTTTATATCTTTTGTTTTGCCTAAATCTCTCTGCTGATCAACAGTAGAGACATTGCGCCATCCCATGTGCATAACTATAGATTTTGCAGCATTGAAGGGCATCTGCCACGCTTCCGACCATTGGGCGAGTTTTTCGAAATCTTGTTGAATCCCAACTCTGTCTCTCTCCCTCCATGCTGCATGGTACAGCTTCGTGTCGTCGGCAAACTTCGATACCTTGGACAGAAGCCTCGCTTTATGTCGTTTACATAGATGAGGAAGAGGATAGGACCCAAGACGCTGCCCTAGGGCACTCCAGATGTAATAGGGGCCCATTCGGACAAAGCCTGATCGATGCTGACTCTTTGCTTGCGTCCTGTTAGCCAGGCGAGCAGCCAGCGAAGTACATTGCCACCGATGCCTAGCTCAGAGACTTTGTGTAACAGTCTCCTGTGTGGCACCTTGTCGAAGGCTTTATGGAAGTCTAGGTAGATGACATCCACTGCCTTGCGGCGGTCGTACATGATGATCAACTCATTAAAAAAGTCCAGCAGATTCATCAGACAGCTAATTGTGCGGCGGAAGCCGTGTTCCGTGTCATGAATGAGTCCGTTGTCTCCCAGATAATAGACGAGATGATTTCGTATCAATCGCTCGATGGTTTTGCACACGATCGACGTCAAGCTGATCGGTCGATAGTTGATGGGCGATTATCGGTAACCTTTCTTGAAGGTTGCCGGGACATTGGCAACTCTCCAATCTTAGGGAACTTCGCCACTCGTCATCGATAAGTTGAAGATGTGGGTCAGGGAATCCGCCAATTATTCTCGCGTTCCCTTAAGAACTCTTAGGTGGTGTCCAGTCCCTCAAGTTGTTTGACAACTTCCTCTCTTGTGAACACAATGTCGTTGAGGCTGCCTTCTCCAGCGTAAACAGGATCTCGTTTGTAGACAGAGCCCTCAACTGTGAACACTGAACAGAAGAAGCTATTCAGGGCACTGGCCATGTCCTCAGGTGGCGTTCTGAGGACACCATCTTCATCCATTAGCAGACCAACTGAGTGCCTAGCAATTCCACGCTCGTTGACGTAGCAATAGAAATCCTTTGGGTTCTCTTTGGCGTTATCCGCAATGTTTTTCTCTTTCGTACGCTTAGACGATCGGACTAGTCTAGTGGCTGTCCTACACGCTAGGCGAAGCAGCTCTGCCGCCCCTGCGGTGTTGTCCCTCATCCGTTGCGCATTTAGTTGATCACGACGATTCAAGGCTCTTGCAACTTCGACGTTCCACCAAGGGGGCCTGATCGTTGGAGCGGCATCAATTGTCCTCAAGAGTATAAATCGGTCGCTGGCCTCACGAACTCTCTCATTGAGGATGCGGCAGCAAGCGTCCACTGTACCTTCTCCGCGTTGTTCTATTAAATTAAGCGCATTTAGTTGCTTTCTCATCTTCTGGAAGTCTGCTCGTGCAAAATTGTGGCGGAGTATAGCTCCCTGGGGCTGGACGGGGCACTTTGATGTTAAATTCCACTGAGTTGTGGTCAGCATCTCCTGGTTTGTTACCAAATAGGATGTTGCCGACCAAAGCGCTCCTCAGTTGACATGACTAGCTCCAGAATGTTGTTCCCCCGCGTTGGTTCACGAACATACTGGGTCATGTCATTATCGGCGATAAACTCCGTTAGTTTATTTCCTGGGGCCTGTGAAGTACCCTGTCGATATAAGGGAGATTGTCATGATTACTTGAGGCTATTTCTTACAGCTTCTCATAGAGCTCGGCATCTTGTTCCGCAAGGGTGTGACTGTTGCAGTACACCAATACCAGCTTCAATGTCGCATGGGCCACTTTGATTTCTGCCGCAGTATTTCGAAAAAAACTGTGGCTAGCGTTGATCAAAGAAATGGGTGCAATATTTCCTTTATGTACAGCATGGACCTACCCTCTCGTTTACTAGGGGTGGGTTTGTCCACGCTGAACATTTTGTAGCCTGGTAGCATTATCTTTGCAGCCAGGTTTCTACTCTGGAGATTGAGCCATGTTTCGGTTATGCCAATGACATCAAACGAGTACAGGGTCGCCAGTCCCCTCAGTTCATCGAACTTAGGGGCATAGGACCGCGCGTTACAGAAGAAGACCTTTAGACGGTGCGGGTCTCGGTCGTCGACTTCTTCATCATTGGGGGGAGTCTCGACCTGGCGGCTGTGGACCAGGATCTTGACCATCCCTAGAATTGTCTTCTTGTGAGCTTTGCAACGCATCTACCGCGCGTGCAGCTTCTTCCTCATAGAGCGACTGGTTGGTCATCGCTCCCGTCGGATAATTTGCTGCGAGCACGGGGCCCTCTAAGTAGGGTTCCTTGCGGCTAAAACTAGACAGTTTAAAGCACGCTGGATCCTTGTCTTTTGGGCATAGTATTTCTTAGCGCTTAGATGGAGCAGTCTGTTAAGTCGGGCATTTCCTACATCATTCAGGTGTAGGCTGTCTCTTAGGAACAGATCGGGCCTCTCCCGAAAGTCATCAAACAAGTTGATGAAGTATACTCCATTGGACTTGCAAATAGTTTCAAGGGCTCGATTTGTATGGGTTAACTAACTATACAGCTCGTCATCATCATTTATTCACGGTAAGATGGATGTGATTGCAACTCGATCCGTTTTTGCCTTAAGGTTAGAAATCAGCTGCCTACACTTTGCTAGCAGATCTTCCGACCTTGTCCTCTCAAGATCATTGGTGCCTACATGGCAGATTATGCTAGTCTCCCGGCTGGAAACCTCAACCTACGCAAGGGCACCTCTGATCTTCTCAATCGTGGCACCGGGCTTACAAATAACCCGCCTCTTTGCCTTACACCTATGAGCAAATTTAACCGCCTGGTGTCGGACGATAGAGTCACCTAGGACAAGTGTCTCAATTTTGCCGTCCAGGTCGGCGAATCTCTCAAAAGGGTTCCGCGTTGGCATCCCAAACGCCGGCCGGTTCTGGACCTGTTGAAATCCATCCGAATCCGTGGATGCCTTAGTCAGAGGTGTGGGCTTAGTCCCGGTTTTCGGTTTCCGGGCAACCGATGACCTCTTGGCCTGACGGGAAGTAGAGACCCTGGGTTTGGGTTTAGGGGTGGAAGCGAGTTGCGAGCTCACATCCAGCACCGGTAGCCCTGACATGGGTTTAAGGGTGGATGCGTGCAACTGTTGCAGACTCTTACCCAGGACGTCACGGTAGGAAGACAGGGCAAAACCACCAAGACTCCACCGTGATCGAGCTGGGTCCCCTTTTTCAATCCTCTCTCGGGATGTCTCTCCATCCAGCTGTAAAGCATGGACCACCAACTCATTAATTTTTACTAGTGTCCTCGTTTGTTCCGTCATACCCTTACCAGGCATCTTCATATCGAAACGTAAGTCTCTACTCAGGTCTGCAGGCGAAACTCTCTAGATCACGCTTACTAACAAGGTCCTCTTGGACCTTACGTACCTCGGCTCTCACCTCCGCTACCGACTCGTAAGTCCTGCCGATCTCCTCTCGCATCTCCACATACTCACTGACGACAGTGCGCAGCTGCTCCTAGAAGACAAAGACCTTCGCCGATAGGATCCCGTTCTCTTCGCCGTCGTCGTCGTCCCTCCTCCTCAGGCCCTGGAAGGTCTCCAGGACCTGGTCGATCCTGCCGTCGATCTCGCAGAATCGGCAGACGAGGTTCCCCACGTCCTGCTCCTTGAGCTCCCTGAAGCTGTGCCTGCTCGTCTTGGCAAAGCAGACCGAGCAGTCCGCCAGAGTAGAAGGCATCCTCAAAGGTCGTCAAAGGTCCTCTACAGTCCCTTTCCGCACGCGCGCACTTATTATTTTCATTTAATTAGGCAACTAGTTTCAATACTCCGAATTATAATATAACACTGAACGAAAGTTTTACACTTCACGACTACAAAGATTAACACAATATGATCTGTGAAGAGAAACACAATATGGTCAGTTAATAATCTGATCGTTATCAATGCGAATTCGCAGAGGGAACATATTGAGAAGTTATGTGGGTACCTTAGCGAACGAAAATTCGTTTATGATTAAAGATTGAGTGAAATCTTCAATGATCAATTTTCACTCGCTATTTGAACTTATTAGAAATTGATTGATATTATCTTTTGGAAAGGATTGTTCAAATATAGTGACGTGAGAATTTTTCACTTAAAGTTACATTCCACGTGGAAACAGTCTAGTTTATTTTTTTTTTGGGTAAAGACTAACCATAAACGTAATTTCTTTCGCTACTGTTCGTTCCGTGAAGTTCAGATAATATATTTTTATTAGTAACAGTCATGAAGTGAGTCCTATTTGTTTTTGATGGCGCTCAGTTTGCTTTCAGTCACAGTGTGGTCGACCTCAAGAAGATTGTCATTCTTTGTTAATAGAAACATATTCTCATGATTCCCAGACCACAACACTGTTGTGTCGTCGACGAAAAGGAAGGGTTGAAAAGCAGGAGCGTTTAACGACATGTCAGTAATTAACAAACTAAATATCAATAATCATTCCATTCATAGCTGCGGAACATCAACACTCTCTGCTACTTCAGCAAATTTGAATTGTAGTGGCACATGTAGGTACAGTAGCGAAGAAAATTCGTTTATGTTTAATCTGTAACAGGAAAATGCAATTCGACTTTTCTCACGTGGAATTTAACTTCATATAGAAATTTCTTATGGTACTACATGTGAAGGAAGCTTCTTAATGAGTAATTAATTAATCCGATGAGTTCAAATATCGAGCGAAAAATGAACACGTATAATTATACTTAGTTTTAATCATAAACGAATTTTATTTCGCTCCGGTAGCTATGTGTCAGGTAAGAGGCTACGCATTTGTTCGTAATTCCTCTAAAACCGGAAGTTCGAATTTTTTGCCGAAGGATGGACTGGTTTTCCGTGTCAAAAGTCTTTGACACACCTAATTAAAATCTAAAACTTCAAGTATAGCATCTTGGGCTTAGATTTAAATAGAATTTTATCTGATCTAAATCCAAACTGATGTTGTTTCAAAATAACATTTGTTATCAGGAAAGAAGTTGTCTTTGCTAGCATTAATTTCTCAAATATTTTTGAAAGAACTGGTAGATCTGATACAGATACAGGAACATATACTAGACCGAGTCTCCAAGAAAAGGAGGGTAGACGACGGCAAGGCGCAACTCACACTCCTCTTAGTCATACACTAACAAACTTAGCCTTTTGGCGCTAAAGGGTCTGGCCAGGAGGTCCGCAGCACTTAAGTTAGAAGTGAAGTCCGAGATCAGGTGTCAGTGTGGCTGTTTTACTCGTGCTGCATCATAGTAACCAGCCCTGCCCTACCCACGACCATCCAGTTCCTCAACGAGACGCCGAGGACGGGAAAGCACATTAGGGTAGCGTCAAAACTCATCCATTCACGCCTACCATTGCACGCCCTCTCGCTACCTTCACCCTTGTATCTCTCCTTCCTAACGCCTGCTTAACGCCATTCATCCACGCAAACTCCGGTAGATCTGATATCGGTTGATATTTATTGCTCACCGAATAAATATCTCTTGTTTTAAACTAAATGTCCCTAGAAGTTTTTTCAAAACTTAATGTTCCTAGAAGTTGTTTCAATTTTAATGTCCCTAGACGTTGTTCCAAAACTTAATGTCCTTAAAAGTTTTATAGGCACTCAAGCCACTATTCATTTTTCTGCTTCCCTTTCTCTGCTGATGAGGTTTTCTCTAAAATTAAATCTTCTCCCAGCACTTGACTGAATGTGTTCTGTTCCACAAATCCCTGTCCCTAGTCTAAATAGGCTAGGGAAAGGGATTCGTGGAACAGAACGCACTCAGTCAAGTGCTGGGAGAAGATTTCAGTTTAGAGGAAACCTCATCAGCAGTGAGAGGAAGCATAAAAATGAATAGTGGTTCAAGTGCCTATAAAACTTAATGCTAATCGGCGGGCTGTTGGCACATCACTATCTAGTTTCCGGGCAAGATTAAAGATGCATTCATTGAAGATGGAGTCAACGCGACCATGTTGTCGCAGCTTACAGGCCTTATGTCGGGCTAACTGCGGCTTACAGGACTGCCCCCATCGTGCTGATTGCTCTAAATACTAGTGAGCAATTGCTCGAAATACTAGTGAGCAATTTTCTGGTGTAGAATGGCCGAAATACTAGTGTGCAATTTTCTGGTGTAGAATGATCCGCGACAATAAACTTAATATAAATTTAGCAAGTCTGCAAGTCCCTCGGATCTCGAGGCTTCTATTTAGGTTCGTTGACTTTACGGTTGTAATACAGGTTAACATGATAAGTTTACCTGTCATTTTTTTGTCTAAGCTCAATTTCTTCGGCAACTTTTAAATTTTATAATAATATTAATCTGATTTTACACGCTTTCTTTTGGAAATTCTCCATTACAAGAGCTTCTAAAAAGAACATGCTTGAACTGCTTATGGTTTCTTGAAGTTCGGAATCCCTTCTCACTAACGCGTTAATCCTCAAAGGGCAACCAACACTAGTGTTAGATTCTGACAAGATCAAAACTATAACTTTTTACTTTACTGTGAAAGTTATCATATGTACCACTAACATAACGGGATAAAAAACTTTCAAACTTTGAGTCCCCGCACGCACGCCCACAAGATTTCGTTTACAGAGACCTCGAAAGTTGCTGTTTACAATCTGACCAGATGGACTGCCATAAAACATTGACACAACAGGATAGTGGTCAGAAGTGTCGACTTTGAAAACGCCGCAATCACAGGGTCCTAAAATATTACGATCGATGGGGTGGTGGAGAGTTATTGTCTCTTATTCCATCTCACACGTAGGTAAAGTTATCAATCGTAAATAATATCTCGTTTGGAAAGTGTCTATCAGTATTTTTTTCGCTCATGTTTGGGTCCAACAAATCGACATTAAGATCTCCAATCAATAAAACATGACTTTTAGGTCAGAAAAATGGCAATATATTATCAAGCAGAGCTTTTCTGAACTCGTCTAGGCTTGCTGGATCAGAAACTCACGTACTTGATAATTGAAAATTCTATGCTGTAGAGCTGGTCACAGCGTAGCTGCCACCGTCACCCCCACCATTGGGGCCACTCTTTACACGTGTGGTGGCCTCGGCATTTGCATGTTGCAGCCATATTCGTCGGTCTGATCCCGGCTCTGCTTTCCATCGAGCAAGGAGTGGTTCCCAAACTGAGAGTATCAACTGACTGAAGTGATCAGGATCTCTACTCAGGTTTTTTGAGTTCAATCTATTTTTGAGTTCCAAGATGCTGGTCAAAATACTCTCAAATGACAAACAACTGTCCACCGAGTCAGTTGCAGTGAAGGCTTTCTGCACGGCAGTTGAATAATACATTTACGATAGTTCACAGTTTAGTTGTAATTAAATTAATAGGTACATTTTCCGTCTCAACGTTATAGTTTTACGCTTTCAAGTGGACGCCCACGTCGTTTACGAAGCTTGGGATCGATCGTTTGTCACTATCTCTGATGTATCAGCAAGTCTGTTGTTGATACAAAAGAAAACACCATAGTGGAAACTGAAATTATCTTCGGTGTTATCATCAGTTGATAACGTTTTAACATACTCTGTCCGCACTTCCGTTTGCGTTACGTGGACGAAATGTTACCATAGAACTAGAAAATAACGTGACTTATATCCATGATTACATTTTCCCAGTTCTTGACGGTCCTGGTAATTGGACCGCAAGTGAAGTATCTTTTTGAGGAACCATAGGGTACTCTAAGAACTTTCCCCAAGTTACTTCTTGCGCCCAAGTCGCGCAGTTTGCCTCCTAAGAGCCTCTTCTTTGTTGGCCGATCGCTTATGGCCAGTTTTGAATTGCTTATAGAGGCCTTTGATGCATGGGAACGGCGGGGTCATTATCAAAATTACCTCTTGGCCGAGCTCCTCTAAATAACAAGGGAAGGGGGGAAATTTCGGTCGGAAGAAGAATGCCAAAAGGCCTCGAAGAATATGGAACAATAACGACGTATTTTTGACGATATTTTGGTGCGGGAAGTTCGGAATTAAAATTAGGAATACTTTAAATTAGATCAATCTCAGGTAACATGCTCTTCCTAAGTTATGACCTTCACTTATGTAAGCGAAGTTGGGGAAGAGGCCGGTCGGCATAATTTATACGATTGGTAAATAACAGTATGTTAATAAATATGTTTATATTAAATGTCATTTTGCGATCTAGAGAACATAATAGATACACTTTTTACCGTACAAGGAAAGTTCACAGTGAACGAAATTAAGAAATGAAAAATATATTAGGTAAAGGATAATTGAACATCAATTTTCTTGATTACATAGGTTGACATCTGTTGACCTAAAGCATTTTCAAACAAATGTCGATTGATAAGAATAGTCCACTAGTGTCGGCTGTGTGCGGAAACCAGTCAGGAATATGAATTTTGCCCTACGTAGATAAACAGACCCCCATCATCTGGATATTTGTTTTCATCCCAGACCATATGTGTTGTCATCATCTCATGCGGTAACCCACTCCTCCCTCCCACCACCAGGGGGAGCGCCAACGAGTTAGAGAGTCTGTCCTATTAAGGGCTTCATTGAGGGGCGTTGTCTCGGGGTTACCGTTGCTCGTCTTAGTGGTAATTTTTCGTCAAGTTTGTAATAATAGTGTAGGCGGCAACTGGGATATTTTTGTCGATGATGCTGCGCTGATGCTATGGTGAGCCTGAGCTGCGGCATCACTTATTCTGCGCTGAGGCTGCACTGAGGCTTGAAACTGTGGTGAGCCTGCTCTGGGGCATCACTTAATCTGCGCTGAGGCTGCACTGAGGCTACGTTGAAACTGTGGTGTGGCTGAGCTGGGGCATCATTTATTCTGCGCTGAGGCTGCACTGAGGCTACGTTGAAACTGTGATGTGGCTGAGCTGGGGCATCATTTATTCTGCGCTGAGGCTGCACTGAGGCTACGTTGAAACTGTGGTGTGGCTGAGCTGCGGCATCACTTATTCTGCGCTGAGGCTGCACTGAGGCTACGTTGAAACTGTGGTGTGGCTGAGCTG
>SDVV010016015.1:0-14364 GCA_016164225.1 Gammarus roeselii
GCACTGGCAACCCTGTTTATTCTAATACTGATCTTACCCCCGTCTCACTCCCAAGCACTGGCAACCCTGTTTATTCTAATACTGATCTTGCCCCCGTCTCACTCCCAAGCACTTGCAACACTGTTTATTCTATTACTGATCTTGCCCCCGTCTCACTCCCAAGCACTGGCAACCCTGTTTATTCTAATACTGATCTTGCCTCCGTCTCACTCCCAAGCACTGGCAACCCTGTTTATTCTAATACTGATCTTGCCCCCGTCTCACTCCCAAGCACTGGCAACCCTGTTTATTCTAATACTGATCTTGCCCGTCTCCCACCTGCTTGCAGAACTCCTCGACCGTGCGTCCTCCCTCAATGAAGTGCGTGAAGAAGTCAGCGTTTTTCTGCAGATGCGCTGAGATGAGCAGCCTGAGGTAGACTACGAGGTAGTCACTGGTCCCTGCGTCATTGATGACGGCCTCCACACGGTCCAAGGACCCGCTGCCCTCCAGGTCACCCAGCACCTCCACAAACTGTCAAAGGAAGATACCACTTGCAAAAACATCACCAGGTAGGTGTCTGCTATTAAACTAATGGTCTGCAAGCAATCACACCTCAATAATTGAGCAAACAAGGGGAGATAATTTTTTCAATAAGATCATGCAGGACGATGTTTCCTTTTGAACTAGCAGTCTGCAAGCAATCACATCTCAATAATTAATCAAAAAGAGAGGAAATATCACTTGCAGTGACGTCACGCAGGCTGATATCTTCTATTGAAAACTCCCAGCAAGCCATCAATGTAGAAAACTTATAAGCCCTATAGCTAAATATAATAAACAGCTAATCAGCATATTGAAAAAATATCTGATAGTCTTCACTAAGTCAGAACTACAAAAGAGGTGGCTAGCAATTCGTTTTTATGAAAGACATAGCTAGCTAATGAAAGGACTTACAGTTGGAAAGTTTTTCATCAACTTACCATTTCATGGAAATCTTCTGTAGTGAATTTTGGAAAACCCAATTCAATCAATTCTGCTTTGCTTTCTTCTATGAACTTTTTAAATCTGTCAATACAAAAAAAATGGCATGGATTAGTAATCTGGTGATGTGCACATGAATTCCATTTAATAAACTCCTTATGATACCAAACAACAATTGGTACCTACCTAAATGACATTCGGAAGTTTCTATTAGCAATGTGATGCTAATGACCCCTAATCGGCATTAGAAACAAGAAGTTAATGATCTGCCCTAGAAACGCCACAAGTCATTGGAAAATTCATTTACGCTCTCTTGTTACAAACAAGTAGATTTTTTTAATTATTCAGTACAAACTCATTAGGAAAGAGTAGTTTATCAACATTTGAAAGAATCTTACCAATCATAGCGTTGCATAAATAATAAAAATAGTAAGAAGCAGCCATAAGGGTTGATGCTATAATCACAGTAGTAAGAAGCAGCTATAAGGGTTAATGCTATAATCACAATGGTGAGAAGCAACTATAAGGGTTGATTCTATAATCACAATAGTAAGAAGCAGCCATAAGGGCTGATGCTATAATCACAGTAGTAAGAAGCAGCTATAAGGGTTAATGCTATACTCACAATAGTGAGAAGCAACTATAAGGGTTGATGCTATAATCACAATAGTAAGAAGCAGCCATAAGGGTTGATGCTATAATCAGAGTAGTAAGAAGCAGCTATAAGGGTTAATGCTATAATCACAATAGTGAGAAGCAACTATAAGGGTTGATGCTCTAATCACAATATTGAGAAGCAGCTATAAGGGATAATGCTATAATTACAATGGTAAGAAGCAGCTATAAGGCTGAATGCTCTAATCACAATAGTGAGAAGCAGCTATAAGGGTTGATGCTATAATCACAATAGTGAGAAGCAGCTATAAGGGTTGATGCTATAATCACAACAGTAAAAAGCAGCTATAAAAATTAATGCTATAATCACAACAATAGTAAGAAGCAACTATAAGGGTTAATGCTATAACCACAATAGTACGAAGCAGCTATAAGGGTTAATGCTATAATCACAATAGTAAGAAGCAGCCAAATGGAATAATGCTATCAGGTAAAACAAGAGCAGAGCATTTTGTGCTGCGTACGAACCTGTTATCCGAAAATATCGTTCTGTCTGAGCCTGTCCCTCTGTCTGACCTGAGCAGCTTGTCTCACTGTCTGACCTGAGCAGCTTGTCTCACAGTCTGACCTGACCATCTCGTCCCCGTGTTTAACCTGAGCAGCTCCTCCCTGTGTCTAACATGAGCAGCTCACCTTCATCTAACATGAGCTACTCGTCTTTTTGTCTAGTCTGAACAGCTCGTCCCCGTATCATCCCAATGCGCTCGTCCGTGTTTATCCTAAGCAGCTCGTCCCCGTGTCTAACCTCAGCAGTTCATCAGTGTGTCTAACCTGAGCAATTCATCCTTGTGTCTAACTTGAGCAGCTCGTCCTGAAACTGAGCAGCTCGTCCTAGTCTAACCTGAGCAGTTCATCTTGATATCTGACCCTAACGGCTCGTTCGAGTTTCTAACCATAACAGTTTGACTCTGCGTCTTACCAGAACAGTTTGTCTTCAAATCTAACCTAAACAGTTTGTCCTAACATTCAACCTGGCCGCAGGTCAATGTGTCTAACCTGAGCAGCTTAACCCTCTGTTTAACCTGAGTCAATCGTTTCTGTGTCTAACATGTGCAGCTCGTTCTTGTGCCTAACCTTAGCAGCAAGCCCACATGTCCAACCAGAGCAGATGTGTCTTACCAAAGCAGCTCATCTCTTGTCTCGGCAGGGCAACTTGCCTCTCAGTCTACAAAGAAAAGTTCATTCCTGTGCCTAACCTGAGCAGCTTGTCCTGTCTCTTACTTGAGTAACTTGTCCCTTTATCTAACCTGAGCAGCTTGTCAATGAGTCTAACCGAATAAGCTCATCCAGTGTCCAGCCTGAGCAACTTGTTTCTGTGTCTAACCAGAGCAGCTTGTTGCTGTGTCTAACCAGAGCAGCTTGTTGCTGTGTCTAACCTGAGCAACTTCCTGTGTCTAACCATAGCAGTTTCTTCTTGTGTCTAACCTGAGCAACTTCCTCTGTGCCTATCCTGATCATGTTGTCGATGAGTCTAACCCAATCTGTTTGTTCTTGTGTTCAACCTGAGCAACTCTTCTCTGTGTAACATGAGCAGCTCAATAATCAGTTCATTCCTCTGTCTAACCTGATCAGCTTGTTCCTGTGCCTAACCTGAGCAGCTTGTCTCTGTGTCTAACCTGAGATTCTCCCTGTGTCTAACCTGAGCAGCTTCTTTCTGTGTCCAACCTGAGTAGCTTCTCCCATTGTCTAACCTGAGCAACTTCATTTGTGTCAAACCATAGCGGCTTTTTTGTGTCTAACATAAGGAACTTCCTCCGTGCCTAACCTAAGCATTTTGTCAATGAGTCTGACCCAATAAGATTATCCTTGTGTTTGACCTGAGCAACTCCTCTCTTTGTAACCTCAGCAGCCCATTGGTCAGTTCTTCCCTGTGTCTAACCAGAGCCCTTTGTTCCTGCATCTAAACTAAAAACTCGTTTCCGAGTCTCATCAGAGTAGCTTGTCCCTGAGTCTAACCCGAGCAGCTCATCAAATGTGTTTAATGTGTGCAGCTCATCCCTCTCTTTAACCTGAGGAGCTCATCCTTTTGCCAAGCCAGAGCAGCTTGTTCTGCTGTCAAACCTAAACAGCTCGTCCCTGTGTCTAACCTGAACAACTCTCCTCTGTCTAGCCTGACTAGCTCCATTTTGTGTCTAACCTAAGCAGCTCGTCCCCCTGTTTAACCTGAGCAACTCCTCTGTGTCAAACCTGAGCAGCCCATCTCTCTGTCTAATCTGAGGCTCTGAGCAGCTTATGTCTGCATCTAAGCATAGCAGCTTGTTGCTGTGTCTAACCTGAGCAGCTCGTCCCAGTGTCTAACCTGAGCAGCTCCTCTCTGTGCCTGACGCAGTACTCAAGGTAACCAAAGATGAAGCCCCTAAGGAAGCAGTTGCCATCCGGCCGCGTTCGCCGCATATGACTGTACCGAGCTTGCAGTTTTTGCACCTGAAGGCAGAAGGGCACCAAGATTTAACTTTGCAGTAGCCGATAGCTAACAAGCAAAATGGCGAACTACAAAGGTAAAACATTACAAGTTATAATTGTTTTCTACCAGTATACAAACAATATTACTGAATAAAAAACAACCATATTGTCATATTTATGTAGCTAGCAAGCGATAAAAGAGCAACTTATCATAGGTTACAGTCCAACTCGCTTGGGTGAGCTTCTGATGTAATCATACAATCATGACTTCAACACTCAACAACAAGATTCTAAACAACATTCCCCTGCTGTCAAAAATCTCCATATTGTATTTATCAAGGAATTAACTTTCCATATGAAATTTGTAGATGTACCTCAATTCAAAGTCACTTGCCAGTTGTCTCCTTCCAAAAACATCTTAGATTGTATTATTGCGCCCAGTACTGAGTACATAAACTAGCTAATTGACTGCAGACTAAGCAGAAACAATGTTTTCTTTCACACAAATCTCCATCCCTAATCGAGTAATAACAGACATAGTTTAGTGCCCACCTGTTTATCTGCCATTTTGGGGTTGGATAAAACCAATTCTGCATTCAACCCAGAAAATGGCTTGTTACATAAAAAATCTGACAAACTTTCCAAAAATGACAGAAAGACACAAGGTGAAAAGAAGCTGAACTGACAAGAACTCATGAAAAAGAGGCAGCAAAGACTTCACTCATCCTGCCGGAATCCTGTATCATTTCACCACCTGGCAGGTGGAAAGGACCAACAGCTGGGCGGCCGATCTGTTTATTTCTGACATAAGCTTGGAGCAGCTTACTGTTATCAAACTGTTTAGTAGCTACTGGGCAAATGCTAATTTTTCAAGTGTTTTTGAAAGGAGGAATCAACATATGTCTTCCATTAAAAATTTACGTGAGGGCAGACCTGATATGCAGATACAGATACCAGACCAAATCCCACAGAAAGAGGGGTGGCCGATGGCAAGGTGCACCTCACACTCCTCTCATACACTCACACTCACACAACTTAGCCCTTTTGCGCTAGAGGGCCCAGCCGGGAGACCCTGCAACACCCGTTCCGTGTCATGAGTTCGTCCGAGGTCAGTGTCGGCAGCGACGCCCGACAGTGTGACTGGTTCATCCCTGCCGCGTCATGATGACCGGGCCATGCCCACGACCATCCAGTCTTTCAACCGAGATGCCAAAGGCGGGGAAGCACATTGGGGCAGCGTCCAAAATCTTTCATTCTAAGTCATTCTCCACTCACGCCTATTCATTGCACGTTCTTTCGCTACCTCCACACCAAAGTCTCTCCTTCCTAACGCCTGCTTCACCTCATCCATACACCCAAACTTCGGTCGGGATCCCTCTAGGACTACAACCACTCGCTTCAGCCTTCAACACCCTTGTCACCAATCTCCCTTCATCCATCCTCACTATGTGCCCAAACCATCTCAAAACACACGAATCAACTCTGTCCTCTAACTTCTTCACCATCCCTGTTCTAACTCGCACCATGTCGTTATTGATCCGGTTTATCAGCCTCACACCAGCCATGCTCCTCAAACAATTCATCTCGAAGACATTAAACCATCTGCTCTCACCCCAAAGTCTCAGCTCCGTAGAGCAGTTGGGACAACTACACCCCCATACAGTCCTCTCTTTGCTTCCATCCCCAACGTCCTGCTCTGCTGTCAACATATAAACTATGAATTGCTTTGAACAGATTTCCACCCACTGCATACAAACGAAACATCCTCCACAGCGCTTCCCTGCCAATCTTGTTCAAGACCATTTCCTAATCCATGAGGGCCCAGAGCACATCTTTTTATTTTACAAAGTATAAACTTCTCATAGACCTGTCTTCCTTCAAAAATCTGATTGGAACACCCTTTACCACTTTTATAGCCACACCGTTCCACCAATTGCGTCATCCGTACAATCTGTAATCCTTTTGATCAGTACTTGCTCATACATCTTACCAACCACACATAATAAACTGATGCCTCGTGAGTTACAGTACTCATGTTTCCCTCCTTTGCCCTTGTAGAGCAAAACAATGCGAGCACTGCGCCACTCAATCGGCACCACGCCCGTTACAAAACACAGATTCAGTATCCTCACCAGCCAATCGACAATCGTTAGTACACACCTTTTCAGGCATTTGGTCGCAACGCCATCCAAACTGGGGGGCTTTCTTTGCTTTCATCACCTCTACCGCCTCCTGCACCACTTCTCCAGTAATGTCCGCAACGAGCGTCTCTCCAAAAACCGGCATCAATGCACCACAACCCACAGCAACAATATCAGCCTCTCTGTCATCCTCCACATACTTGGCACAACTTTTCCTTACTTTCCGTCGACAACTGGCCGTTTTCATCTTTTTTGTTCTGCTCAAAATTCTGGCACCACCATCTACCGGACCTGGCATCAGCATCTCTTTTGGCTCTCCTCACCACCCGCTTTACCGCTTTCCTCTTCTCTTTATAGTTGTCATAGGCCACCATCGACCTTACTTGCAACTACTCGTCAAAAACTTTCATTTTTTGCGCCACCGCCAGTTTGACCTACCCGTCCAGACGGAACACACCACACACGTTTTTTGCACATCTCAACACCGCATCTCCGAACGTCTCCCATTCTTCTTCCAAATATTGCAGATCGCGCCCTCTCACATTGTCGTTTTCCTCCATCAACACCTGCTTGAATTCCTTGGCTCTGTTTTCCGCATTCAATTCACCCTCCTGCACTACCTCTCTTCTTCCTCCTGCTCTTTTGTTCAACTTTCACCTCTGCAATACTCTTAGTCTTACTTCCACCAGCAGATAGTCAGACACTCTACCACCTTCCCACCACTCTCTTTGAAATCAGCACAGAATCCATCAGCGCTCTCTCCACTACTGCACCATGGGCCATCCTTACCCATGTGTACTTGTGGATATCTAGCTTCTTAAAAGGAGCTGTTTCCGACCACCAGTAAATGTTCCATGCGCAGGCCTATCAGGTTTTCTCCACTCTAATTTCTACCAGGAACGCCTTACTTCCCTACAACATTCTCCATCACTACATCTCTAACTCTTGCAATAAGGTGACCCAGTACAACCACATTGAATTGACCTCAAAAACTCATAATTCACTCACTCAGGTCAATTCAAAATTGCTCTCTCTCCTCCTCACTCCTCTCACTATAAGATCTGTATGCACTCACAAATACTCATCTTTCTATGCGTAACTTAACTTTCACCCACATCAGTCTTGAGGACACCTTCTTCTTGCGGAGGCTACTAGCCAATTGATCACTCAATATCAACACCACACCTCCTCATGCTGAACTTTCCTCCACGCCCGACTTTCTTCCACTTACCACAACAAACTCACATTCATCGTTACTTTTCAACTTTGTCTCACCCAGAGCCAACACGTCAAACTTCCTCCTCACAAATATCTCAAGAATCTCTCTCCTCTTTGCTTCATTCATACTACAACCACGCACATTCAACAACCCTAACTTTAGGGTTCAGAGAGGCGTGAGCCTCTCCTCACCCCGCTTATCTTGCCATCTTATAGGGAGGGTTTTATATTGGAGGGATTCCTAACCCTCTTCCTCCACCCCTATCAGCCACCTTCTAAAACATACTGTGGTTACAGTAGCACACTTCTAACTCTCCAGCTACAAGGCTCCCTTTTCAGTTGCCTTCTACAACACGCAGAGGTTACAGTAGCAGGATTTTCCGGCTACAGGGTCCTGATATAAGACCGGAAAATTTTACGCGGTGAGATTAGATTAGGATGACAAAGCTTTCTAGGGTGCTGGCGTCATCGTCCTTCTGGCGTCGAATGTCAAACCAGAAAACAGCGCTGCATCAAGTTAGTCTTTCTTTTTAGTCTTTTTCAATGTTCAAGTTAAGGTTTACTACAGCGCAAAGTCAAAGTCCTTTACGCGGCGAACGTCTATGGTATGTACGGGTGCCACAGGAGGTACAGTAACTCCTAAGGTGCTGAGGCCATATGGTCCCAGCACTCTCCGGATGGCAGTGAGGAGGAATAACACACTACCTACCCTGCTTCAGAGCCCCAAGGATCCGCAGTAGTCCTTAAGGTGCGGGCTACGCGCTCCATCACCTGAGGGGGAAGATGAAGAAGAGGCAGAAAACGGGGATCCCATGCATGAGATCTACACTAGGTGTAGAGAATTTCACGCCTGAGAACAGCAAGAATGGAAAGAAGAAGAAGGTATAGTTGTAGAAAAGGTTTCATGAAAGAAAGAGCGCAACTTGGCTGTAATTTACTACACAAAAAGAGAATAGTTAGAACCGGTATGTGAATGTTTGAGTGTGCGTGTCTGTGTGTGCATGCGTAGGTATGTATGTGTGTGTGTGTTTATGTGCAGCAACTATTAGGAGAGTTGTTAAAAAGGATTCTGAGACAAGTTTAAAGAAATTTGAACAAACAAATAGATGCAAATGAGGTAAATAAAAATCAAGCAAATCAGGTTAGGGAGAAAAGGAGAGATAGTGAAGGGTGAAGAAGAGGGGAGTCTGAAGGGAAATAAACCCGGGTGTTCACCACCCTCCCCGGTTGGGCCGTGACTCCGTGCGGCCAGTGAACCTAATAGAAGCCTAAGGGGGGGTTTTACATGGTGGATCAAAGGATTTGCTAACAATGCTTTCATTGGCTTCAAGAGTTAGTACTAGGGTTAATTTGCTGAATTTATGTTTCCTCTTTGTTTTTCTGATGTCCACAGTAGGTCCTTCAGTGTAAGATGCGTTGTTGCATAGATTGGTTTGCTTGCTAGGATAGTGAAGTTACCAGATATCACTCACTATAAGCAAGCCCTTTCTGATGTATGATGAATCATCTGATGTATGATGAATCAACTAGGCTGATGATGTTCAATGTGGTAATGTAGTAATTTTTGTATGCATATTTACTTAATTTTCAAGTTACAAACTGAATTAATGTAAGGTCAGTGGTCTAAGGCAGAAATTTTCAGATTTCCCTGCCCCATTAGCTATGTTGCCGTGCTTTCACATGTTCTGGGGTGCTGTGACATGTGTGCCTCCAGTCCTGCTCTGCACTCTGGCTTTGCTGGTATATTGGGTAGTCTTGAGGCCACTAAGGTGAGATACCAAGGTAAGATACCAAACAATGGAGGTCTGTAAACAAAGGAAATCCTCACAACAAGTAAACAAAAAATGCTGCTACACAAGGTGAGCAAAGATTAACATCCTCATACATTCAAGTTTTTCTAAATACATACAAACTCCATGTTAAATACATACAAACTCCATGTCTTTGCACTGTACCTAGCTATGGAGTGAATCCCCCCTGCCGACTGCAAACCCATGAACCTCAACCATATAATCTATATACATAAATCTATTTGCACGATCTTAGGTAATAAGCCTTTAAACAAAAGCAATGGAAAGGAGAGGAACAATAAGAAAAAATATGAAATTAATTAAAGGGGGCTTCACCCCCAACCCAAACTGTGCTCTAATACACCCCTAACATTGCTTGGAATAGCTAATCAAATCTATAGTAGAACCTAGAGCCATGTGGGCTTGGGTAAAATAAGCACCCATACAATGTATGGAGAAAAATGAACTAGATGGACTTGACGTTCAAACTCTAAAGTGCTTTGTGCGGAGTGCAGAGGATAGAGTCTAATATTATTGGCAACTAGAAGCAGCTAAAATTGTCATGCCATTTCTAATATAATGACATTGCAAAGGCTGCTACCTCTCTGGTGTAACTAGCACTAAATGATTTAAAACTGTACGCTAATTATTCATTCAATTGTTAGTTTCCTGCTTTCCTGGAGCAAGAAAACAAATTTCAACTGACCCAAGATATTTTGTACCAACCTTTCTGGAGTAGACTAAATCATTGGCAAACTCTCTCTGTAAAGGTTCCAAATCAGTCTTTGGGCCCACCATTGGAGTATTTGCTTTGATCTGAAATGCAAAAAAATGTTATAAATGAAAAGCAGTTGTGATTTTGTTGCAAGTGCAACATGTAGAAGCATTGTTCATGAACAGTTATGAATGTGATGCATCACAATTCAATATGATTAGTAGCTAACAATGTTGGTGGAAGAATGTAGTCCACACAGCATTTATCTACAATAGGTTGCTCTCCATAAATTTGTAGGCAGTGGAACTGGTTGTTACAGCAGGTGATAGAAAATGACATTCTGCACAAGGAATCGCAAGTAGCTTATGATTGAGATCAAGGCCACAGGAGGAAGCAGGAATTAATTATTCTGAGTGGTTATTGTAGCCAGATTATTTATGAGTTTCATCATTGGTGGAATGTAGTTTGGTAGCTAACTAAGAATGGCTACTCTATAGTGAATGGATAATTATTTTATAACTATTGGTCTGAGATACCTATATGAAACTTATTTTTAATTTGACAGCAAAACTTTCAATGTGAATATAATCATGATTTTTTTACCAAACTCAAGACCTCTGACGTATCATGTTGAATTGGTTAGCTATGTATGAAAAAAGAATTTATTTCAATAATTTGGTTCATTTCTAAACCAACTAGTATAATAAAAAAAATCAATCAATTTCATCAAATAATCTTATGGTTATAGCTACAAAATGTAATCTTGGTTAGAATTCATTGGATCGGCAGTTGATCATTTTGATAAAGCTGTACAGGAATATCAGGGTCAGCAAATCCTTTGCGACAGCATCATGCAAATGTTGATGCCTTATCATGACTGGTCAAGGGGCAGCTACACTGAAACTAGCATTTAAAATAAAAGTGCCTTAACGCATGAAGTAAGTAGCTATATATCCAACTTTGTCAGCCAGCTTGAGACAGGGTATCAATTATAGTATGTTTTACTGCTTTATTTGTTTTTAGATGCTAGTTAGAAATAAAACAGAAAACATACCAAACAATAACTAATTTAGTCTGAACTAATTCACCTTGAATGTATAGAACTTTCAAGCTAAATTGATTAAAAAATAAAATTGATTAGTGTTACCTAGAATATAAAACTCCTCCAAAGCTTTTAATTGATGTAGCTACTGCACGGAATGAAAACTTTGTAATGGAGAAGTTTAAAATTTTAACAAATCCACCACTATTTGTGGATTTTTTTAAATTACTTTTATACCAGCTCAGTGGCCGAGTGTGTAAAGCGTTGGCCTCTCTTCACAAAATACTTCCATTGGGGGAATGAGGTTGTGGTTTTGAGCCTACCTGACCTTGAGTGAGACACCGGCCGCTCTCTTAAATGGTCAAGGGTTACCGGTTACAGGTGACAGCTATGCTGTAGCCAGTATATGAACAAATAAAAAACACAAAAAAAAGTACTCCTGAAATTCAAGTATTTAAAAAAATCTACTTCATATAGGGGAACTCAATGATAGACACGTATGTATAGACACACAGCCGTTTCCCCCTAGTTAGGGGGGTGGCTAAGTTAGGCAGACACAGAGGGGGGAGGCGCCCAATCTCCCCGCCACAGGACCGCCATGTCCCAGCCGAGGCTCGAACTCGCGACATTCAGCACCAGACGCTGACGCTGCAGTCGGATACGCTAACCACTCGGCCACTTCAGGACCAATGATACCTTTCAAATATGAATAGCACGTTATGATAGCTTTGAAACCATGAGTAGACTATTATAAAAACAATATTTTGGGTTATCAAAATTGGAATTTAATAGGAAAAACTGCTCTGTAATGTAGCTACTAGCTACTCTACACGAGCTTTCAAATTACATATTACATGTTGTGGAAACTTGACTTCCAAGTTCTGTACAAATTTCTTCAGCTTGGAAGGGGTCTTTCTTTCCTCAAGGGCTTTAGCTTGGTCTAGCTTGGAGGGGGTCCTTCTTGTGACCTTTGGGGCTGCGAGATGCTCAATCCTCCCAAGGGTGTCTTATGCAGCTGGCTTAGATGCATTTTACAATTGTTTACAAGAGTAAGACAACACCAGCAATTTTTGTCCTAACTAGGTTGCCTCTTTAAAACAAGAGAATTAGTTCTTAACTAGAACTTCTAGGAGCACTTCATGTACCATTTCTGTTTATTAAAACAACACTAAAGGGAACGGCTTAGCTATTCAATGGCAATTCATGTAGAATTTATCAAGCAATGACTTGAACACTAGGAATTTCTGCTTATGACCTTAGCTGGAAGTTTGTTACATTCTTCAACAACTCTATACCTGAAGAAATTGAGCGTGGTGTCAAGAAAGAAACTGTACAAACAATTTTGTATCTATTACTCCTAGTTACTCCACTTGCATCTAGAGTAAAAAGGCTTGCTTGGTCAAGATTTTTCTAACCCTCTTCCACACCTTGATCATGTCACCTCTGACACAATGCTTCTCTAATGAATAAAGATTGAGTTCACTTAGTCTGTCTTTGTACAATTTATGCACAGCAAAGGGATAGGTTTGGTAGCTCTACAATAAGCCCTCACTAATTTTATTAGATGTTTCCTAAGATATGGAGACCAGAATTGAACAAAATACTTGAAATATGGTCAAACAAATGCATTGTTACTGTCTGTTTTTGTACAATATAGTGCAGGATAAGGTTCATAGCATTTTGTATTTTTTTTTGTGCAGCATCATTGCATTGCTTGCTGTTTTTCTAGTTGTTGCTAATCATTGAATTTTTGTGCTTGCGGTTATGAGGACCTAGGTATGTACATAACTTTATATTTGTCAACATTAGATTTCATTTGCCACTTTTCTGACCAATCAACAATTTTGTTCAAGTCTAATTGGATTGGCTGACACTCTAGTACAGTTCTCACTTTTCTCTATCTTAGTATCATCTGCAAACTTGCCAATGTTCGAAAGCACATTTCTATTGAGATTGTTTATAGACCTAACACAGATCCTTCAGGCATGCTGCTTGTAAATTGAGCCCAAGGGAAGGATGCAATGTTAGGTACAACTCACTGCCGTCTGTCCATATCTCACCTTTGTATCTCACCTTTGCAGCCCCCCACAGCCCCACCAACAGGGCAATGCAGGCATGGGAGGTAGTATACCTTGGCGCGCCAGTAATCAAAAAGAACAACATGGCACAAAAACTGTAGCAGGACACTGGTCGGAATGCGCTTGATCTCTTACCTTTGTCTCTTACCTTTGCAGCCCCCTCCAGCAGGACCACATCAAGTGGGGAGCAGCAGAGCCGGGGGAGGCCAGCACAGCCATGCGCGCCAGCATGCTGCTGAGAACAGCAACGTTAACACAGGTATAGGAACTGGAATTAGTGCACACTATTGGCTATCACATGAACCATCCGCATGCATGACAGAAACAAAAACAAAAAAAATAAACAAATAAATTCCAGAACAGCACACTGTACAACAAAGAAGCAACACATCAGGACAGGCACAAACACACACCCACACACACACACACACAAACACGCACCACAACACACCACTCCAGCGCCACAGCAAAAGCAGACAAATCCAAAGCCAAGACGCCAACACGCTGCAGAAGAACCCCAAACTAAACAAACTCAAACAGAGTATCACCCAAAGGTCAAGGAAAAATAATACTGAAGTCAGTCAACAATTGCACACAACTGGCAGAAACCAAACAAAAACTCAAAATCATATCTCCATTGGATTCAGTGTGTCTACAAGTGTGTCTATGTGCGTTTCTACAGAGGTCATCTCGAATTGGAGCAGCTTGGTGATGCAATATTGCTTATAATTTGAATGGTGGGGCACTCAAGCCTGTCGATTCCTGTAGGAACTTGGGAGTGCTTGTTGACTCAAGGCTGCAGTTCCATCTCCATGTGAGGAGTGCTGCAACGCTCTACTGTCAATAGGAGTTCTGTTTTCATGGTGTCCTTGTTTGCTACTCATATAAGACTCATCTTGGAATACTGCTCATGTGTGTGGGATATTTGGGGGATCTGAAACTCTTAGAGTCTGAGCAGAGATGGTGGACCAGGAAGATTGATGAGGTGGGTGGTGTGGAATATGGAGAGCAGCTCAGAGCTTTGCAGTTGTTTTCTGTGAAGGGAGGTTGCTGTGTTTGGATCTGGTGAAGTGTTGGGAAGATTTTTCACTATTCTGTTGATTCAGGTTTGTCATCTCAGTTTGAGAGAGCACCAGATACTGGTACATGTGGGCATTCTTTCAAGCTGGTGGTTCCTTGCTGTCAGACGGACTATAAATGCAGATTTTCTTATTCTTGCTGTGTGCAGGTTTGGAACAGACTGCCTACTGATGTGGTTCAGTGTGATTCCCTTTGTGGCTTCAAGAGGGCCTTGGCTTTGGAGTTGAGGGGGGGGGACCCTCAACTCCAAAGCCAAGGC
>SDVV010016016.1:3223-14364 GCA_016164225.1 Gammarus roeselii
GTAACTGCTGCAGATGCTTCTATGACCTGTATAGCAGTGTACTCCACAACTGTAACTGCTGCAGATGCTTCTATGACCTGCATGGCAGTGTACTCCACTACTGTAACTGCTGCAGATGCTTCTATGACCTGTATAGCAGTGTACTCCACAACTGTAACTGCTGCAGATGCTTCTATGACCTGCATGGCACTGTACTCCACAACTGTAACTGCTGCAGATGCTTCTATGACCTGTATAGCAGTGTACTCCACAACTGTAACTGCTGCAGATGCTTCTATGACCTGCATGGCAGTGTACTCCACAACTGTAACTGCTGCAGATGCTTCTATGACCTTCATGGTAGTGTACTCCACAACTGTAACTGCTGCAGATGCTTATATGACCTGTATAGCAGTGTACTCCACAACTGTAACTGCTGCAGATGCTTTTATGACCTGTATAGCAGTGTACTCCACAACTGTAACTGCTGCAGATGCTTCTATGCCTTGCATAGCAGTGTACTCCACAACTGTAACTGCTGCAGATGCTTCTATGACCTGCATGATAGTGTACTCCACAACTGTAACTCCTGCAAATACTTCTATGACCTGCATGGCAGTGTACTCCACAACTGTAAATGCTGCAAATGCTTCTAAGACCTGCATGGCAGTGTACTCCACAACTGTAACTGCTGCAGATGCTTTTATGACCTGCATGGCAGTGTACTCTACAACTGTAACTGCTGCAGATGCTTCTATGACCTGTATAGCAGTGTACTCCTCAACTGTAACTGCTGCAGATGCTTCTATGACCTGTATAGCAGTGTACTCCACAACTGTAACTGCTGCAGATGCTTCTATGACCTGTATAGCAGTGTACTCCACAAATGTAACTGCTGCAGACGCTTCTATGACCTGTATAGCAGTGTACTCCACAACTGTAACTGCTGCAGATGCTTCTATGACCTGCATGGCAGTGTACTCCACAACTGTAACTGCTGCAGATGCTTCTATGACCTGCATGGCAGTGTACTTCACAACTGTAACTGCTGCAGATGCTTCTATGACCTGTATAGCAGTGTACTCCACAACTGTAACTGCTGCAGATGCTTCTATGACCTGTATGGCAGTGCACTTCACAACTGTAACTGCTGCAGATGCTTCTATGACCTGCATGGCAGTGTACTCCACAACTGTAACTGCTGCAGATGCTTCTATGACCTGTATAGCAGTGTACTCCACAACTGTAACTGCTGCAGATGCTTCTATGACCTGCATGGCAGTGTACTCCACAACTGTAACTGCTGCAGATGCTTCTATGACCTGTATAGCAGTGTACTCCACAACTGTAACTGCTGCAGATGCTTCTATGACCTGTATGGCAGTGCACTTCACAACTGTAACTGCTGCAGATGCTTCTATGACCTGCATGGCAGTGTACTCCACAACTGTAACTGCTGCAGATGCTTCTATGACCTGTATACCTGTGTACTCCACAACTGTAACTGCTGCAGATGCTTCTATGACCTGTATAGCAGTGTACTCTACAACTGTAACTGCTGCAGATGTTTCTATGACCTGCATGGCAGTGTACTCTACAACTGTAACTGCTGCAGATGCTTTTATGACCTGTATAGCAGTGTACTCCACAACTGTAACTGCTTCAGATGCTTCTATGACCTGCATGGTAGTGTACTCCACAACTGTAACTGCTGCAGATGCTTCTATGACCCGCATAGCAGGGTACTCCAAAACAATTGTTGCAGATGAAACTGCTCGTGTACGATCGGCAGCAACAAATCACCGACCTTGATGGAATCTGAATATGTGGGAATTGACGGGAATTGTGACGAGATGAAGGTAATATTCCACGCTCATAATTTCTTGACAGAATTTAATAAGTAAGAATTACGTGTAGCAAGAATCTTCATATCCTGTTGAACGGTAAACTATATATTCATGGAGTGCCGGGTTAGATAATTTCATTGCCCATAAATTATGAATGAAACGAATACAATTTCCAGTTTTAATTACCCGCTTCCTTGCCTGGACAAAATCTGTATTGGATTTAGTTATGTCAACACCTCTTTGGTTTATGTTGTCACGGAACCGGGCTACATAGAAAGCTCTCATAGACATGTTTTAGCATTCCTGGTAACATTCGTTATGTCAGTAAAGAGAGCGATGATTCAAGATGCTGGATTGCTCGTGCACACTTCTGTGTTTGTTAGAATTTCTACTCAGATCTGTTCCGAATGCATATCGAGTTATATTTTAGTGCTGATGCCATGCGATTTCCTGAATTAATTGCATCAGATATTTTTCTATCTGATGAATTGGTATAGTGCTATAATATAAATGGTTTGAATCGTGTAATGCTTTTATCTCATCTCAAGGGTCCATGATGCAATTGTGCTCTTTCCCTGTCACCTTGTAAACTACTCTTGACTAAGTTTTCTTGTTTCTGCAGCAAAAATTATTCAATAACCGTAGTACGCAGATGCCCGTTCAATCTTAGACGACGTGAAAGTGTTTGGAAACACCTGTTACCGCCGCCAGACAGTATCCTAAGCGATAACCTACTGGTCAGCTGTACGAGGTGATAGCTGATGCATAACATAAAAAAGTGCGATGGAATGACTGCTTCAATGTTTGAGGAAAGTTTGCCCTGCCTTCTCGACAAAATATGCGTGCGTTATAAAATTAGTTTAATGTTTGTATTGTCGTATTGCAATTGGTTGGTGGTATTTGAGAATTATATTATATAATTATATATGTACAGTAGCGAAAGAAAATTTGTTTATGATTAAAGATTAAGTGAAATCTTCAATGATCAATTTTCGCTCGATATTTGAACTCATTGAAAATTTAATTGATATTATACATTAAGAAGGATTGTTAAAATAGAATACCGTAAGAAATTTTTATTTACGGTCAATTCCACTTGGGAAAAGACTAGCTTATTCCTTTGGTTATAGACTAACCATAGCTGAATTTTCTTCCGCTTCTGTACATATCCTTCCACGGGTGAGTATTTTTGTTTATGGAATATCAGGCCTAAACGGATTACGGTCGCTGCATACGCCCGTCAGTGACTCATTCAGGCCTACTCTCAAAATGTAAATGCTTCGTCAATTATACGTGGCTCTTGCTATTTCGAAGCTCCAATAAACGCACCCCGCCCGCCGTGGTCGAGTCCGATTAGACTGACTTCTCTTCTGAAATCGAACACTGACCGAGTCGGGACTCTTAGGATCACCGTCTGTACGGCTTCTGGGATATCCTGTATGTAGGTAATACATTTCAAGTCTGATACGAATTTTTTTTCTAATTACTAATCGTCAATAAATAATGGGTTTCAAGGCTTCATACCCCAAATAAAGGAACAGAGCCATACGCAGGGCTCCACGATACCTTCTTGCTGAAATTCATATTCGTGAGACGGTTTTCTAAATGGTAAGGCTCCTCAAGTCGTGCATGGACTACAACAATTAATAACTCAACATTGACAACAACAGTAACAGAATCAGAGCTTCATGTCGGCCGTTTTGATGAATTCATTTTTTGTTTATTTCCAATATCAAGCTCTGAACTATGCTAATTTTTGGTACTCGTTCGATACAGAATTAGGACGGTATTCTTTCGGGTCTTGATTTCTACACTCTACACGAGAGGTGCAGTTCAAATGCCAAGACTCTGTCAGGACTGTATGAATTTTGACGTTTGATAACCAAAATGAAATAACAGTTTAATGCGAAGAGCTCCACGGCAGCTTTTTTTCCAAATTTGTTTTCTTGAAATCCAACTCTGAACTCGCGCTGTCGACTTGTTAAGTCATCGGTATGCTGCTAAATGATGAGTTTTCATTACCACGTAAGTGTGGCTTACTACCACTGTCGGATATACTGCTTGGTCAAGAGCTCATGATTGTGCCCGCGCATATTGGTCAAATGCGCACTAACCAATGCATGTTAGAAGTTTGACTCACCAGCGCTTTCCTAAAATTTAGGTATAATGACATGATGACAAAAAAGAGAATGAACTTCTGTTTGAGAGATACTGTGAAATTTTACCCTCGTGAACGTTGGTTAATATTCCCGTAATCATCATATATACTGGAAATGCTTGAAATATATCGATATACGGCAAAACCCTTTATATTAGGCTGACAGAGAATTTGACATTTTCCAAACCGCTGGTTGGCTGAGTATTTTGATAAGTTGTTGAAAGTTGAAGATGTCAGAGAGGCAGACATTGTTGCATTGGGCATGGTCGTGCACGGATCATGGTTTTGGGTGCGCGGCTTGTTAGGGACACTACTAAGGAAGAGGTGCTGAAGGTGGCAGAGGTGATAAAAACAGGGAAAGTCTCGGTTCGGACGGCATTACGACCGAGGGCCTGAAGAGGGGTAGAGTAACGATAGTCTGATGGCTGGTGAGGCCACTGAATCTTATGTTCTGTGTCGGGCGTGGTGCCGACTGAGTGGCGCAGTGCTTGCATCGTTACGCGGCATAAGGGCTAAGGAAATAAAAAGGTGTACGAGAGAGTGCTAATCAAGTGTATTGAAGATACTACGGATGATGCGATTGGCAAGGTACAGCGTCGCTTCAGGTGTGGTAGAGTGTGTGCCGATCAGAGTTTTGCTGTGAGAAAAAAATATGAGAGGTTTGATTGCAAAGGCAGAGGCGCTGGGGAGAATGCTGCTTTTTTATGGAGTGGGCGGAAATTTGGTGCAAGCGGTTCCGAGTTTCTCTGTCGGCAGCAGAGCATGTGTCAGAGTTGGCAGAGAGGGGAGAGTTTGCTTCACAGTGGAAGTGGGACAGACCAGGTTGAGTTTTGTCTCTCTGGCTGATTTGGTAGTCGAGCCCCTTACTGTTTGCGGATTTTAAGGCGCTGGTGGTAGATTCGGAGAAGTTGTGTAGGTTAGTGCCGGAGCTCGATAGAGTGTATGCGAGGATGAACCTGCTAGTTAACATGGAAAAATTTGAAGTAATGAGATGTTAGAGGAATGTCGTTGCAAGCAGAATTTGTGTCCTCCTGGATGGAGAGTTACTGGAAGGACTTCCATGTTTTGAAAACCTTAGCTCTCATGTGAAGAAGACTGAACTAATAGGAACCGCAGTGAAACTGCGAGTGAAGAAAAGTGTTAAGGTTGGGTGCACTGAAAAGTGTTATGAGCTGTAGGACGTCGGGTATGGAAGCAAAGAGTGGGTTGTATGAAGGGGTAGTTGTCACAACGGCTCTCGCCCCACTCAGTAATGAGACGTGGGGGATATACGGGTGTAGGAAGACAAACAACAGGCCTATTGGCCCAAACTAGAGCAGAGGAGATGAGAAAGTTGAACTTTTTCAATATGAATTGTTTGAGGAGCATGGCCGGAGTGTCGCTGAGAAATAGAATTAGAGCGGGGATGGCGAGGAAGTGAAGACAGAGGATATTCACTTGTTCTGAGATGGTTCGGCCACATTTAATAAGGGTGGATGATGGAAGATTAGTGAACAGGGTAAATGAAGCGGAGGTGAGTGGACGTAGGCCAAGAGGTATTCCCACCCTCTCGTCACATTGCTCCTAATTCGTTGTCCGTCAATTCCCACGTAACGTTAACCTCAGATTCCTGAGAGGTCGGTGATATTTTGCTGCCGATCGTACACGAGCAGTTTCGCCTGCAACAGTTACTGTTGTACAGTACACTGCTACGCAGGTCATAGATGTCTCTGCAGCAGTTGCGATTGTGGAATTCACTGTTATGCAGGTCATAGATTCATCTGCAACAGTTACTGTGACTGCGCACACTACAGCCGTCAGTCCTATGTAACTGCAGCTTCATGCATTGCAGTCACTCTAGACACGGCCTCCTTCAGAACAGAGCAGGCCTGTCGATATGTGTTGTTGATGAAGCATTTGCAGCCGGTAGTAAAAGTAGGTGCATTTGATGAAGCATTTGCAGCCGATGGTGAGAAGATGGTGCATCTCCTGCGGTCTGTTGGTCGCAACTGCTCTGATAACACGTGTAAACAAACACGTTTACAAGCTGTACGAACATGTGAGATATCACATACAGCACGCAATCCACAGTGATCAGTATGGGATGAACACATTCACTGTTTATAATGAAAATTGTGACGGGTATAGTAATAGAGGTATCATCAACAATTTGAAATGTGATAGATCTTAAGAATTGAAGACTTACAAGTGTTAACAAGTGTAGGAAGACAACAACAGGTCTATTGGCTTAAACTAGGTTGCCTTTAGATATCAAGGGGATTAGTTCTGAAGTAAAACGTCGTAGAGGCCTATTGGCCCAAACTTGGTTGCCTATTGATAGCGAGATTATTAGTTCTGAAGTAGAACGTCTCAGAGAGCTTCGTATGCTTTTTCTGTTTTATTTTATAACAACGGGAAAGGGAACGGCTTAGCTATTTATCGGCGATTTATGTAGAACTTATCGAGCCCCGATTGTATTGCTGTTTACAACCTCCTCTGGAAGTTTGTTCCATTCTTCGACAACTCTATACGTGTCTCTAGCGAATTAAGATTGAGTTCACGTAGCCTGTCTTCGTATGATTTATTCCGCAGCGAGGGTATGAGTTTGGTAGCTCTACGTTGAACCGTCTCCAGTTTAATAACGTCTTTTCTAAGGAATAGAAACCAGAATTGAACGGCATACTCGAGATTTGGTCTTACAAATGTATTAAATAACTTGAGCATATTGTGTTGGTTTTGTACAAGATAGTGCGGGATATCATACCTAGCATTGTGTTGCCTTTCTTGGCAGCATCGTTACATTGCTTGCTGCTTATTTAAGTCGTTACTAATGATGACATTTAAATCTCTCTCTTCGGTGACGGGAATGATTTTTTTTTTCCGGACATTGAATATTCGTGTTTGAGGTTACGAGGACCTATGAGCATAACTTTGCATTTGTCTACCCTAAATTTCATTTGCCACTTTTCTGGCCAATCAACAATTTGGTTCAAGTCTAGTTGAATCTGCTGACACTCTAGTTCAGTTTGCACTTTCTCTCCGATCTTAGTATTGTCTGCGAACTTGCTAATGTTTGAGAGTACGTTGCTATCGATATCGTTAATGAATATTATTAAGAGAACTGGCTTTAACGCGGATCCTTGAGGCACGCCACTTGTAACATTACCCCAGGGGGAGGGCGCTCCGTTAAGTACAACTCGCTGCGGTATGTCCGTAAGCTAGAATTTTATCCAGTTGTAAAGCACGCTTTGAACACCGATGCTGTGCAATTGACTAATTAGACGCTTGTGGGAGACTTCATCAAAGGCCTTTTGAAAGTCAAGGTATATGATATCGATTGGAGAATTTCTGTCGTGGATTTTGATTATATTTCAGAAAGAGAGTAGCAGATTCGTAAGACAGGAACGGTCGTGTCTAAAACCATGCTGGAAGTTGCCAATCAATTTATTTGATTTTAAGAATTCTGTAATTTTATCTTCTATCAAACTTTCCATCAACTTGACAATGACTGAGGTGATGAGGCTAATTGGACAGTAGTTGCCGGGACACTTTTTGTCCCCTATTTTGAAAATTGGGGTAACATTGGCTGTTTTCCATTTAGAGGGGCAGGTGCCATTTGTGAGAGATGGGGTTAAAATGTTTGATAAATGTTCGTCGATTTCGTTTCTAGTCTCTTTTAGAATTCTGGAATGAATTTGGTCTGGGCCTGGAGATTTGGTGATTTTCAATTTATATATTTAATAATTTCGGCGGGGGAAAAGTTCACTGGGCTGAGGGCTTCGATTCTTTTTGACTCTGTGATATCCTCAGGATTAGGAATATCCTGATTCTCTAACGTAAATGCAGAACAAAAGTATCATTAAGTAGAACACTCATTTTGGTGTCGTCTGTTTCTTGCGCACCAACATCGTTCTCGATAGGACCTATTACAGATCTTGATTTTTTTTGCTCAAAATTTAACGTTTGGAATTGGCGGTGCTTTCATTCTCATAAACTTTCTTCTCAAGTTTCAGGACCCTCTTTAGATCTCGTCTTCATATGTTGTATTCATTTTTTGCTACGTCGTCATGTGGATGTCTCTGTGTTGTGTTGTGACAACATCGACGATGGTGTTGTACAGATCGATATCATCTGCAACCTTGCTTTTAGGGGGGCGATAGACGAGAGTGATTTGACATTTTATATGTTAACCGACTACTTGGATGGATACTATGTCGTGCCTGTTGCTTGGAATGGTGACTTCTAATATTTGCAGAGTGTTTTTCACGAGAAACAGCACTCCTCTGCCCTCTCGGCCTCGTCTATCTTTGTGAAATAGTGAGTAACCGGGTAGAGTAAATTCGCCTAAATAATGCCAGGTGCTCAATTTCATCCACGATTCCGAGCTTGCTATTGTGTCGATACTTTCATATATTGCAAGGATACCTAATTCTTCGATTTTGTCTCCGAGACTTCTAGCGTTCACGAAGTAACATTTGTGAGTACCGCTAGTCACATTCACTTGATTTGCTTGACTTATTTTGCTTCTACTCTGAGGTTTTGTGTCGGAGACAAGACTTTCGTTTTCGTTTACACGGGTTGTACTAGCAGAGCTGCGACTTCTGCCTCTTACTTGGACTTGATTGATAACAGGAACTTTTTTGCTAGGACATGTGATGGTGTTTTGATGGGCACTTGTATTTGTTGTGTATCTCGTGTTGAAACGGGCGGAGGCCGCTGGGTCGTTTCGTCGTCGGGCACTGCTGGCGGAGTTGTTGGTATGATATCGTTTACGTTTTTTGACTTATTTTCGTTGACAAGTCCAGCGCCGATGTTTTCAAGGATGTTTTTGATGGTATCAAGTCCATACGTGTTAATGCGAGCCTTGTTGGTGATTCTATTAAAGTTATAGTACTTTGGGTCGATCATCTTATCCCAATAATCCGAGAAAGATTTTCTGGGCTTTGCAGAAAGTTGCTAGGCGATTGTTCAGTAAAATCACCTTGCTTAACTTGTATCTACTTTGGTTCGGATGGGGCAGGATGCCAGTGACATGGAGGTTTGCGTGTGAAGGTTTGATGTTGTTTAGTATGGCTTCATACTTTTTCCATGTCGATTTCGTCTGCGACACGTCTTTAGCTCCGACTTGTATTATAATACTCCTAGATGAATGTATCTTTTCCTTTACGATTATGCCTTGGACCTCGTCAATTTTCAAATCAGCTTTGCCGAGTATTTACAGTTGAATTCTCTCTTTTCGATGATTTTATTCGAAGGAGGTGACATTGTAATCACCAATCACAATAATTTCCTCTGTAATCTGAAAGTCCATTTCATCGGGCAATACATCGATTCGGTTACGTGTATATGGTCGAAAGTGATGAGATTGTGGTCCAACGTGGGTTGCTTTGTCACAGCACAATTACTGTCTTGTTAAATTTATTGGTGATGCTTTTGAGACTTGGGCGCCGTTTGAACAATTGACTTGAACGCATTGGACCACAAGTTGAATGAGGCTAACTTTGATGGATATCTACACGCAATGTATATACTCAGGTAAAGAGTTGATGTGAAAAGGCCGATAATTGCCTGAGGAAAGAATAGGAAAGTGCCATAGAGTTGAATACATACAGAGAGATAATTGGTCAATCCACTTAGTACTCTAACGCCGATCTCGCGGATTGATAGATACTGCGTCTGGGTAGAAACTCTTCTTCTCCAAATCTTCTTTTATTTTCAATAGAGTGGCAGCAAATAATAGTTTAACGAGGGTAATGAGGGTTATGTCTCAGAGACAGCGAAGGAGTTTATGCAACCCTACAAAACTTTATTTAGGGAGGTTGATTGATTGAAGAAATAATTCGTTGAATTATATTTATTTATTTTAGATGGGCGTTTGTCTCTTCAAACAGTACGACACAATGGTTGGGTCGCCTATGTTTTGGTTTCAGCATGGGTTATATCGTTGTATATTTCTCAGCAAACAACCTGCCGACTAATCCTATCACTATGAGGAATAAGGAGATAAAGCAGTGTATCCATAGATAGCTCGTTTCTGTCCTGCCCTTTTTCAAACGAAAAGGCCTATAGAAACAGGACAGGAGACGAATATGCATTGCATTGCGAAAAAAACGTGGACATCAGAATGGTTACACACAACTTAAGCTAGAAGATGATGTCCTAGTAACCGAGAGGCAGGACTATCATAGGAAAGTGCACCCGCACGGCCTAATGATTTGTTTGTCCTAATTGAATGAATTGTGCACTACAAACGTTATTCCTACGAGAGACCCAATAACTTAAGTAATTCTTAAAGCGCATGGCGTAAACGGTAAAAACATTTATTTTGTGTAAGCTATCAAGGTTTGCTAAAATGTTTGAAGTGAACAGACGGCAACTGCTTCTTAAGTCTCGTGCCAGTTTTGCGTGGTGCTGCTTTTGGAACTTGGCTCCTTCCGGTTGTTCGTCCGACGTTTTTTTTTCCCTTTTCCTGATGATTTGTTCTCATACTTCCAAGTGCAACGCAGTCACTTCATTTGCCATTTTTAATTGCAAACTTGAAGAGTTTCTGGTCACGAAAGTGATTGTGTTATCCTGAAAAAAAAATTGATTTACTAATCACTTCTTCAGTTTCTAGGGTCTGAATAGTTAGTTTTTTCTTCCTACTTCAATAGTTGGCCGTCGTCTTCTTGAACATAACTTTGAAATCCTCTTAAGTGCTGAGTGGGAGTCAAAAAATACACGAATTGGATATTTTGTTGAGCCCATGCGTGCACTCCACCAGTTTTTTTCGGGAGTCTGCAAAATATGGAAATTGTTTACTTCGATTCGACCTCGTCTGATCAGTCCACTGCAGGCATGCCCTGGCATGACACAAAACACTTAAGTCATGCCCTGGCATGACACAAAACACAGCATTCATGCCCTGGCATGACACAAAACACAGCAGTCATGCCCTGGCATGACACAAAACACAGCAGTCATGCCCTGGCATGACACAAAACACAGCAGTCATGCCCTGGCATGACACAAAACACAGCAGTCATGCCCTGGTATAACACAAAACACAGCATTCATGCCCTGGCATAACACAAAACACTTCAGTCATGCCCTGGCATGACACAAAACACAGCAGTCATGCCCTGGCATGACACAAAACACAGCAGTCATGCCCTGGCATGACACAAAACACAGCAGTC
>SDVV010016017.1:0-14364 GCA_016164225.1 Gammarus roeselii
GAGCGGTTAACGACGGCAAGACACAATTGAGAGTAAATATATTTCAGACGACTGTGCTGCAGACGACGGACACAACGTGCGTCGCAAATAAAATTGAATTGAATCCACAACGGAATCTTGTACAACTTTTCAGCATAAATTTTATTGAAACACCCTGAATTCTGTAACGATTCAGTCTTGTTTGCAACGTCCTCTATTGGCGTCTATTGAAGCAGCACAGACCAGCCTGCAACATTCTCTGTTGGCGTATTCTGAAGCAGTACATACCAGCCTGCAGCATTCTCTGATGGTTGGTTCGGAAGCAGCACAGTCTAGTCTGCATTACCCTCTGCAGGCGCCCTTCAAAGCAGCGCAGTGCAGTCTCCAGCTTCCTCTGTAGGTGTCTCATAAATTGCACAGTCCAGTCAGCAGAGCCCGGGGTTGGGGTCTGCTGAAGCAACACTGTCCAATCTGCAGCGCCCTCGGTAGGCGTCTGCTAGCTCAGCCAATTTCCCGTCTGAAACACACACTGCTGGCAAAATTGAAACAACACGGTCCAATTCACAGCGCCCTCTGTTTTTGTCTCGTGAACTGAAATCTGTCCTTGATTGGTCACTGGAATCATCAAGGTCAAAACTCCCAGAGTGCGCTACCAGATTGAGGCACGGCGAGAATTGTCTCAGAGATTTTGCCTAGAAAACAGTCCACCTTTTGCTCCGGCTCTGATGCGACGGGTGAAGCCCATTTACGTTGTGATAACTATACTGCTGGAGCGTATCGCTTTACTTACGGTGGAATTGCACAGCCCAGAAATTGATAAAAAATACGAATAGTCTACTTTGTTTGTGCCTTCCGTCTTGCTTCATTGCTCCCTGCTGTCCTTGCTCAGAAATAAATAAATCTTCGTACCCCTTCGATTTTTTTTCACAGAGCAATGAAACGATATATAGAAATGTTCCAATCATTATCTTGAATGGTCCGTTTACGTAAATGGATCTTCAAGTAGACTCTACAGGGTGAATTGCGACAGTTGGAGCTTCAAGATAAGCTTGAGCCTGATCAATTGAAAAAGCCTCAGATCCTCAGTAAAGAACACTGACCAATGGATTTCAGAGCATATGTTTAAAAAAGTGATTCTTCAGGGATTTCGAAACCGGAGACCATGAAACGCGACCGAATGTATACATACTTTTATAAACAATATACAAGTACTGTTGAAGTAATGGAATATCATTTGATAGTAGGCAAGGTATGCTTTGAACTTTATGCATAGAAAAGTCAGTCCTCTTGACACATGAAACGGGTTTAACGGATTGCACATCAAACCAAGGCCTGAGCATACCACTTCCAGGGGGGACCTCAGCAAGGTAGGGCATTCGAATAACGGGCCCCATTTAATTATGGGTAAAGTGGTTGAAGCAAATTGTATTGCTTTCTATTTTCATTTATTTGTCAATCCGTTTATGCAGGCTCGAACGGTTCCGGTTTACTTTTCTCATTAGGATACAAAGCGCCTACGGTGGTCACAAAACGAATCCCCAAATTGTGTCGGTATGGCAATATTTATACGATTTAAAGACTCCCCGATTGTTTGACAACTGTTAACAGTTTGCAAGGAAATTGATTTATATGTGTTATGTATTTATTGTTACAGTCAAGAAAAATATTTGGTCACTTGTGAACGCAATTCAAGTTTTTCGGGTACCACCATTTCTAAATATAACCTGTTTTTTTAAATTTTAATTTAAAATATCACACTATCAAAATTAAATGTGTTATAGTTACCTGACCACATCATGTACGGTGAGAATGTTAAATTTCGATGTTCATAAATGTGTTAGTTCGTTGATCTCTTACCACTACAGTTGGATATCTAAACGTTATCCTGCAGCTGTGAGGTGGCATATAAAAGAAAAGTGTACCTAATGGATTGCTTAACTTGATTGTTTGAATTAGTTTGAACTCGTTTCAGAATTGGACCCTCGTACCTGAGTGGTTTGCGTACTTGACTGCAGTGCCAGCCTCTGGTGCTGCATGTCTCGAGTTCGAGCTCCGCCAACAACACGGGCGCCTCTCCCCTCTGTGTCAGCTTAACTTAGCCACCTTCATAATTAGGCGGGAACAGCTGTGTGTCTATACATACACATACATACTTACATACGTTTCAGAATTGCGTTCGGTGATGACTCCGTCTGAAAGGAAGTGCTTTAGAAAATAAAACAATTACCTTCCAACGATTCAGGAAATTCACTAAAACTCGTGCAGTGTATCCTGAAATATTTGCTTCTTTGCCATTTATTTCCTGCAATTGCAGTAGCGACCGCCTAGCTCAGGGACGGTCAACAGCGCTGGTACCGTAAGTTTATCAATCTCCACAGTCATCGTTAATGAATCACTTCGAAGGTACACCCCTTATTGAACTTGCATAACTGCGCTATTTCAATTCATATATTGCACATGCTGGACAAAACGAGCTTTGTGCAACTCACATTGAATAAAAAAATGACCTCGTTCATCACAACACACATTTTCTTATACTGTAACTAACAGAATCAGATATAAGCGAGCCGGGAAAGACAGGAGTAACAAGTTGTCGTGTTGGCGCCCCACCCCGTTTATGAATGAAACTGACGGGTAGTGGTGTCGTAAAGCTACTAACTTATTGCGAACTAGGGCTGGGGATTGTTTGTTCCCCGATCATATGTCTGTACGTGTAGATACAGCCAGTTTTACAAGTTGCGCAGTAGGCTGCACTGCTGGTCCGCTGTGCAACTGCAGAAAAAACATGGAACATGAAACTCTGTATCATATTCCATCCACAGAATCCTCACTAATTCTTGGTTGGGAAAGTCCCGAGCGTTTTCACTCTCACTGCTATATTTTTGAAGCTCCAATTCTGAACACCGGAAATTATGTTCGCTGGAAAAATGCGTCAAATATCGCCGCAGGTGAATTTGATCTTCCTGTTGCTCTGGCGTCAGAAAATTAACAGAGCGTAGGAAATAACAGTCAGTTCCAGTGCAGCGAGGGTCAACAACAGCTCCAATCCAGGAGTCGTGAAAGGATATAGAATGAATTATTAGTTGGATTTCAATTAATTATTGCTTTCGCATTGGCGGAAAAAATATATATATAACAAACATGGCAGATCAAAGCCAGCGATGTCGCACTATACTCTTTCTTAGCCTCGCCTACGACTGGAAGCCGTGGTGCGAGGATTGGGAAAGGGTGTTCTCTCGAGAATGTCATTCCTGACCGGCAACCAAAATCAACCTGTGTCAATTTGGGGTATACAAGACCAATGACTTACTGATGGATGAAAGGATGACAGACTCCAAACTACATGAAAAAAAAACAAAGTGTAACGTTAGAGTCTATGTAACTTTCGGAATGAAGACCATTGCGAAGTTATTGTCATTCTGAGTGTCGTGCTGTGGTTCGTTGCCAGTCACATGGACCTTAAATACATCACTGCCATCACGGTGCCATTGATCAAATTCTTACAGGTATAAGAGATTATGGCAGCTCTAAAGATCCTACTTTTTTTACTTCTACTGGTCGACTACCTAGAGATGACTTCAACTAATCGGTGGACATCCGCGGATACCTGAGAAGAGGTTCAACAAAATACATGCACTGATGCCTCAGTGTTGTTTCCTCAAACTGATGTGCGTAGATTTATCAGTAAAGAGGTCAGCGAAAAGCTCAGCATGGAGGTTAGCAATGAGATAAGTGAGGATATCTGCAAGTAGCAGTATTTTTGAGGACAGGCAATTATAAAACCGGATCCACAAACAGAATAAAATAGTTGAACAGGCAGTAAAGACGATGAATATGGCTCAAAGTTAAACAACAAGGATAGACTAAAGCAGCACCAAAGGTTCATGCAAGAAGATGTTTCGCCAATTAGAGAGGTTGTAAAAGTCATCTAGGAAAGTATAGCTCGGCTGCAAGCAGTAGGGTGGACTTCATTCAGGAGAGCATTGATAACAAAAAACCAGCGACAACGGAGGAGCGATCGGGGTGTTGTTAACAAAACCAACTTGGTTCTATCACCAATCAACACAACTTCCGATGAGACAACATCTAAATCCATGTATTCACAATATCACTCATTCTCTTCCATCTCTTCCTTTCAACTGGCAACCTCTCTCTATAAAACCCATAGTACCAGCCACCAAACCCCTCTTCTTTCCTGATGTCATATTCGTGTTGCTGGAAAAACCGCTGAATACAACATAGCTAAATATGCGGCACAAACACCTCGGCTAAAAGAGGAAGCTGATAAATTAGAAATACATGATGGACCGACTTTTCCACAAAAAATATAGCCTGAGTAATTGCAAAGCGACTTGTAGAGCAGGAGGTGTCAAAAACGGGATCGGAGAGAGATGCGTTTTCCTATACAAAGGATTCAGGCGACATCAACGACCGGCAGGTATTGTGTTAGTGAGGTACGGCGGCAAAAGGCGCTTTCGTGCTGAATTACTACGAGGACAAAAAGAATGTCGATTTTAAAAGAAAAAGAGGCATCTTTTAAACTAAAATATTATCTAATCTGCAAACTTCTTCAGGCAATCATTGTCTGGTCACTTGCAATAGTATTGGATTTAATAGCGCTGGAATCAAATAATGATGTACGTGCGTTACACGAGACACGGCGGCACCAACTTGATCTTACCTCGACCTTCATTCTATGTCCATTTTATCCTTTAGATCTGAGGAAGGTATACGTAGAGAAGGACAGTATGGTGGACTATTTATGGTCTGATCGGTTTCGTCCCTATGTTGTATAGAACAGTACAATGATGGCAGTATGCTTGGGTTATCTTCGAAAATAGATGACATGTCGATACTATTAATTAGCGTGTATTTATTTGCCTTATCATAATGAAGAGTTAGTCCCGACCTAAAAATATGGGTATTGAATCATGCTCATTTGTGTTATGGGGCACTTTAACTGCCGCCAATGCAGTAGAACACATGCACTGCTACCACAGAACACCCATACTCAGTTAAGTAAAAAATGAAAATTAGTCATATGACTCCATCGCTTTGTTGCTGCTACAACAATTGCTAGCAATGTCACGCGCCATCGAAATTGTGTTTATAATTTATATCGGTGGAGTAGGGTCCATTCAACAACATGGCAGTCAGTTAAAGCATCAAAATAGTCTAATATAATACCTGGAAGTTGTCAAACAACTTGAAAGACTGGACATTTACAAATCGATCGGTCCTTATGGACACCACCCAAGAGTTCTCAAGGACACTCGATACCAATTGGCGGATTCCCTAACCCACATCTTCAACATATCGATGACGAATGGCGAGTTCCCCGAAAACTGGAAGAATTGCCAATGTCACGGCAATCTTCAAGAATGGTGACCGACAATCGTCTAGCAACTATCGACCGATCAGCTTGATGTCGATCGTGTGCAAAATCATCGAGCGATTGATAAGAAATCATCTCGTTGATCATTTGGAAGACAACGGACTCATTCATGACACTCAACATAGCTTCCGCCATAAGAGGGATCGTCTGACGAATCTGCTGGACTTTTTCAATGAGGTGATCAACGTGTACGACCGCCGCAAGGCAGTGGATGTCATCTACCTAGACTCCAAAAAGCCTCCGACAAGGTGCTGCACAGGAGACTTCCACACAAAGTCTCTGAGCCCGGCATTGGTGGCAACGTACTTCGCTGGCTGCGCACCTGGCTAACAGGAAGCAAACAATGAGTCAGCATCGGCCAGGCTTTGTCCTATTGGGCCCTTGTTACCTCTAGGGTGCCTCAGGGCATAGTCATGGGTCCTAGGTGTCGAAATTTGCCGACGACACAAAGCTCTGCCAAGCAGCATGGAGGGAGGGAGACAGAGTTGAGATTCAATAAGATCTCGAAAACTCGTCCAATGGTCGGAAGCTTGGCCGATGCCCTTTAATGTGGCAAAATGTACAGTTATGCACATGGGGTGCCGCAATGCCAACTGCAACCACACGATGGCAGGAAGCGATCTTGCAACTGTTGACCAACAGAGAGACTTGGGCGTCTAAATTTCGAAAGATTTAAAATAGGGCGCGCAGGTCGAACCAAGTTACAAAATAGCTAATCGTAACCTTAGCTACATCTCCCGTAACTTCTTCTGCAAAACGAAGGACATTGTATTGCCGTTGTACACGTCCCTCGTCTGTCCCCACCTCGAGCATGCAGTCTAATTCTGGTCTCCACACATGAAGGGAACTGGAACGTATCTAGCATCGTGCTACTAAGCTTATACCGCAGTCACGCCACCACAGCTACGAGGATATGCTTAAAGAGCTTGACCTCATCACCGTCGAGCAACAAAGGCTGAGGGGCCAGCTCAATAAAACCTTTAAATACCTGAAGGGATTCAACAACGTGAGCCCTATCGGCCTCTTCGACATGGACTACAACATTCGTACCCAAAGCAACGGGGCGAAACTTGTGGAAAAATGTTTCGCTACGACTATAGCGCAACACTTTTTCCTGATTGTAATTTCACGGGTTTTGTAACGTGAATGCGGTCAAAAACGCGCTCGACACGGCTTTCCCAGGAGCTGTCGAGATTATAATTATATGGATATTGGGAAGGAGCATGGCACGGCTCTCTTCACAATTCAAGCTATAACTACTCATAAATAAATTATTAGTAACAATAATAGCATGTCGCTGGTAGTTGTAGTTGTTAATTATTACTCATAATTTCATTATCAGTAAAAATGTAATGATTGCTATTGCTGACCAACTCAAGCGTCTAAAAACTCCATATCGGAACGGAACGCTTCTACCATTAACATTACAAGTACAGGCAGCATGAAAATCTTGCTTTGCAAGTACAGATAGACTGATAATATCTCGGGAATGACCATTCTTGGAATTCACCGGGTGCGAGGTGTTACGGCGACTCTCATCCACCCCTAAACCCACGTCAATGCCATCGGTACTGGGTGTGAGCCCGTAACGGTACTCGCATTCATCCATTCCTCTAGCCTACGAGGCCGTCCGCTATGACTATGGTATCCTGGAAATTGACCCCGCCTAAGAGGAGGGCTTGCTCAACTAGATGCGGCGGGAAAGATTTGGAGGGATACCATATATTTGTACTCTTTATTTTTAATATTCTTATGTGGTACAGTGCCAAAATTCATCACCACACCCAATGATATACGAAAATCGAACCCGCACCAAGAGGAGAGCTTTCGTTGAATTCTGTGAGACTGCCTAGATTCAACGGGTATCACCCATTGCTGGAGGCAACGAATATCTTCCTACGGAGGAATCTTGCCGAAATGGTGCCATTTTTCTTTTTACTTTTCTACCCTCCTTGTGGGAGAATAAAGAAAGGAGAAAGAGGGGGAGAGATAGCCAAAATGGCGAATAGTGAGTGTGAAGTCTGCTGGCGTCTCACAACCACACCCCATTATATTCGAAAATCGAACCCGTACCAGGACGAGTCTGCTGCTCAACTCTCTCTCTACCCATCTTGCGGGAGAGAAAAGAGAGGAAAAAATGGGGAATAGATAACAATTGCGAATCAGAGCGGGTGAAGACTGTGGCGACTCAGCGGCGCTTGCTGAGAAACCGCATCGACAGCTTACCCCCACACTGCATGCTTTGCGAAAATCAAACCGCACCAAGAGGAGAGCTCTGCTCAACTCTAGGGTACGACGTAGATTCAACGAACTTGTGCGGGTGAAGTCATGTGCGCTAACTGATGAGCCGCAACGGCGGCTCATCCCCACACCCCATGATATGCGAAAATCGAAACCGCACCAGGAGGAGAGCTTGCTGAACTCCACGGCACGACGTAGATTCGACAGATATCATCCATTGCTGAGACAATGAACATCCTCCTATGGCGAGACCTTGCCGACGCGATGGTATTTTTATCTTTGCTTATCTACGTGCAGCATAGCGGCGGCGTGGCAAGTCGATTGAACTCTTATTGGTCAAGAACTTGAGGTTCCTTACGGTATTTTCAATCATTTTTTTCCAAAGAGCGCTTTCTGAAAAAGTAATAACAGATTGTTTAACACTAACACTAAAATTGCAAAATGAAGTTGTGAACGCTTCAAAATCTGGTGCACCTTTAAGTACTTGCGCCCGCTTCCCCGTGCCGGCGATGATGCCACCAACGCTCGCGCCGTCGCATCGCGCCATCGCCTCTGTTGTTGCGCCGCGCGAGCCGCTAGGTCGCAATTAGTAGCAATTTCTTATATCATTTTCTGATGGATTGCAATGAGCGAAATGAAAGTGTCCGTGGGTCACTAAGGTGTTGCATTTACATACAATGGCACCCAGGCTGGGACCCCAATTAAATAACTTTTTGTGTTACTTTATTTCTCGATAAAACACAATGATTGAGTCTTAGATCTTTCAGATCACCCAACAATGACTTAACGCAACCCTAAGGCATTTACAACTTAGGCTAATTAAGTCAGATTACCCTGATTGTTGAAATACTGATGGCAATTGATAAAACTAAGCGCAGCGTGGAAAGCGACACGGATTTTTGATTTGTGTCACTCGCCGTCGCGTTGTTTTTCTGAGAATTTGAACCGGCGCAGCTGCGCCACCGGTTTTAAAGGTGAACCACCGGCGCAGCAGCAATGTGCCGTAAATTGCGGCTCACTTGCCTACCTTTGCACACTGTCAGATCTTGTAATGGCAGGAGTGAATGCAGTCACGAAATTCATAAACTGACAGGTCAATGACACTCAATATTCCTTTCAATTATAGGTTAGTTTTTACAACTCTGCTACAGGAATTGATATACCTACATGCAGTTGTTGTCATGGATAAATTAGTTCATCTTTACGGTTGTACACGCAATGCAGTTATCATGTCTGGGAAAGAGGCGTCTGGAATCAAAACTCCGGGCGGAATGCACAGGGTCTCTGGAATGACCAGGCATGTGACTACCTTACATGACACAAGCGTGGCGGGCTGTATTATGTGCAGACATTCTGGTAATCCTCCTCCCACACCGGGTAAATAATGGAAGGAAAAAACGCCTGCACATACGCTCTGCTCTATCATCAGAAACATGAGGACAAATTGCGTGCAAATAGTTTATCTGAGAAGATTTACAAGGAACGGGTTTTTGATCTCTAGAATGAACTGACAAATTTGGAACCGAAAGACAGCACGGTTTCTCAATGTGTGAGTGATGTGACATGAGTAAATACTTTTGCCAAGAAGTGGTGCGACCACTTGCATGGTATAAGGAACAGTGTCAAAAGCGATGTTGACTTGAATAATCTGAATGAGGAGCTCAAGAGAAAAAATAATACTGCTGATGATTCGTGACAGATATTAGGAATTTGAAAGCTTTCGGCGAGGATGTTATACCGGCGAAAACCTTTAGTCATGGTTCGCAACTCATTCGTGTCATGTATATTTCCTTCACATGCAGCGCTAAGTCTAATTGCCTACCAAAACTATTTATGAATGTTGTTGTAAGAACCTAGCATAAAGAAAAATCAATTTTGAGCAGATGTTGGTAATTACATACCGATCAATTGCTTCTGCCGCATCGAAGCTCCTAGGAAATACGATTGAAGTCAGACTATCAATTTTTTCCAGACAATATCAACAAATTCGACTAAAAGCCTCAGCGTGGACCTGAATAGGTGTTTCCCAAGTTAAACCCGATTATTTTTTTATTAGTCGAGGCTTATCATTGAGGGTTGGCGTTCCAGATGACAAGACAGCGTTTCTTGCATAAGTCGTTGGACAATTAAAAAAAAATATTGTAGGGGGCGCCTCGTAAACAACTGAAATACTCCTACCAGCAGCAAAAATATGAATGGCTAACTTGTGTCTTTGTAGCCATTATTGTACCATCGAGTGCCTATTAAAATGTAAAGATCAATAATAATATTGATATTAGTAATGATATTATTATCATAAATATTATTAATAATTTTTCATTATTACTAGTGTAATTAAAATGACTATTATTTCTAAAGATATTTGTATTCATTAAGTTCACGTTTGTCTCTTTGTTGCAAATCCACGTCACGAATCAAACATTTCAGAACAGATAATTTGAACGAAAATGAATTCAAATATTAGTAAGTAAAGCAGTAATGAATTGACATAATGTATCTCCAAAATTAGAATCGTGTCTGCGACGGAATATCTGAAGGCAACATGGCAACAATGGAATTGTATTTACTATTCAAAATTGTTTATTTGAAGTTATTAAATAATATCAAAATCACAGTAATTTATAAATATTTCCATTGTAAAACTATTTTTAAATCAATAATACGTTGAGTAAGAGTAAATAATTATTAAGTATGTTCTTCGCGAAGCAGTCAGATCATTCAAATCTTTCCAACTAAACTGTTAAACAAATCGATCAGTATTTTCAGAAGTTTAAAGTTATGTATTGTTCATGTACAATTTTGCAAGAACTAAACATGCGTGAATGCACTTTTAGTTAAACAAAAATACCGCGCCCGGACTTTTAAATCTCGAACATGCATAGTAACCCCACGCGATTGCTACGTGTAGAATTGAACGTTCACCGAAGTAGACACTAATGTTGCAGCGGTAGTGATGCAGTGAAATACTTCGCGCTAGATGCGGAATCGCAAGTCTTTTTACTTTAACTTTTCTTCTGAGTGACATCAACATGTGTCCGGCAAAGATGAGGATGTACAATTTATTTTTAATTTGAAACAACCTTGAATCAATGAATAAACACCTCATCATAGAAAGCTATAAATGCTGTATCGTTTCTATGATACTGGAAATGTAATGTTGCGGTATTCATGATTAAATATATTAGTTTTGCGATATTTCTTGCTGGGACAATATTCAAGTTTTCTTGTCTCTCACTAGTGAACAAGATACCTGGACCATTCTCTAATACCAGAATACTTCCTCTCTAACAGTGTTGCAAGTAAAATTGGTCGGAAGATGAAAAATCATAGGAAGATAGAAGAGCAAATATCAGGTATTCGTGAGTTTCCAGAAAAAGTTTCCAGAAAAGGAATTGCCAAGTTGCAGCTCCTAAGGCGTAACCCTTCTCAAAAAAGGCAGAAGCGAATTATCTCATTAGTGAAGGAATTCAGGAAATTCCTACCATTTCCATGAGGCATATTGCTGGAAATTTGGCTTGAACGAGTGTCCTACTCATTAAATTATTCGTCTGCAACTGAAAATGAAGCCGTACAAATTCCACAAGTGAACATAGCTTAGTGTATCTCATAAAAATTTACTTATGACTTTTTGTTCATGGGTATCAAACTCAAACATTGATTTACAACAAATAATATTCGCAGAGGATAAGTGGTTTCTGCTTGTCAATATCCTAATGAACTAAATACAATAATGTGATGCGTCGTTAACCCCATAAATATGAAGATTGTGCGATGAAACTGCCAACGTCAAACCCCAAGAAGAAGTTAGGTGAGCTGTCGCGAGCCCTGCCGTGATCGAGACTTTGCGCCATCAATTTGGGATATAATTTTGGAGTCGTGTTGTAGTTGAGAGCATTTTTTCCATAATTAAACACATGTCCACCATTATTTACTATTTACCTGGCATTATAAACGATTAAAGTAAGTTTTCTGTTGTTTTAAGTTGTTTCAAAATATACACTCTTTAGCCTACTCATTCGTCAAGAACCAAATGTTAGTGGATATTGAATAGTTTTTCTCCTGATTTTTATTATCTGAATACTCTCAAATCTCGCGAGAACTTCGACCTCACGCTGCGAGACCTTTGCCTACTGATATTAAAATGAGCTCTGGGCTGCTCGTGACTTGAATTACCAACTGGAGCGGGTTCAGCTGCCACGCCCCAGTTGGTTCATGATTTAAGAAGCGTTATTCGGGGAGCATAGAAAGAGATGGAATATTTAAGGGCAGTAGGAATGTTCAGATAATTTGATTTAACTCAGAATCGCTAGGGTAATAAACTCTCTCAATATAATCAATTTTTTATAAATATTAACGACTACATGACAAATGTCTTGATATTTTAATTTTCTAATCTTAGTACCGAATAACAGCTGTAATCATAATTTGTAAGTATACTTGCCCATCACGAGAACGTCATTATTATGTTATAAAAAGAGCATCGAAAGACATATGTTTAAAAATTTCAAAATACGAAGTGCACTAGGTGCATTAGGTCAATCACCAGATTGCGATTGTTACGCTTTACTGCACAGAGTTTGGCTTGTTGGACGTGAGTTAGTAATACAATTGGTTATGTGGGGGTCGAATTATCGAAGTTCCTTTTTGCCGCAGTCACTGGAATAAGAATAAAGTGATGTGGTGATGCTGGAAGTTTGTCCTGATTACTGTCAGACGGTTACTGGATTACTAAAAAAATAATATAGATACCATTTAGGCGTGCATTGCCAATTTACCTGAGTACAATTGGTTTACTTCAGGTACACAAATCTCATGTTTATGTCTAAATATAATAGCCACAGACTTAACTTCAATGTAGCTGTTGTGACGTGAAACTTGTTGCAGGTCACTGTCTAGACTAAACGGTCTGGCCTACAGGTATGTCTGTAGACCAAATTGACCTGTATACCAGACTCCCCGGTCTGGTCTACAGGTATGTCTGACGATCCGTTAATTAGACAGGGGTTTCTAGTTATCTCTCAGGAGTGTTCATTCGGAACGTAGATACGAGTTTCTGAGCCGATCAGCCGTGGATACAGTTATATTCACATGGTGTCGACTCGTAAGTTGAATACGAGTTGCTGATCCGATCTGTAGTTGATACAGTTATCTCCCAGTGTTGTTCATTCATAATGTAGATTCAAGTTTCTGAGCCAATCTGCTGTTGATACGGTTATCTCCAAAGGGTGTAGATTTGTTCGTTAGAGACGAGTCTTTGAACCGATATTCAGTTTATTCAATTATCTCCTATAGGTGTCAATTCGTGAGTTAGTTGCGAGTGACATAAATGTTGATCATGAGAGCAAGATAAAATATGTCCACACCTTACAAACACTTATAATTTTTTTTATTAACTGTTTTAAATCGGAGTCGATACTTCTTGAAAAAAGTGTAGAGACTTCCAGTTTTATTTGTATAATCCTAGAAGATGCAGTCATAATTTTTCTGTAATGTAACAGAATAAGTAAACAGATATTGAGGACAGCAAATTAGGTGAGTTATCCATACAATATTCATTTGGCAAAACAAAAACACAGATTCCACTTGTAAATGAGACTCGGACGGTGGTTTTTCAACAGATTTTTGTTCGATATCACAATATCAATGACACATTTCACGAGCAAAGCAATAACACGAAAACCCACGCGACCGCATTGTTGCTCGACTAATGAGGCTCAGGTAATCATGAATAGGCTTCTTGGGATTGAAATTTGGAAACATATCTGTAGTGTCGACGTATGAGGAACCAAGTTCGTAAGTTTGTGCTTAACAAAAACCTGGATTGGAGAAGATTCTCAACCAGGAAATCATTATTTTATCTCCACAAGAAAATTCAAAGTATCCCTTAACAAGCATATGAAGCAGAATTGATGTAATCAATTACGTCTGATTGTGGACATATTCAAATTTTATCTCTGGAAATTCCCCAATCCAACGATCAGAGTTTGTTTAATCACCCACCCAGATCAGTACTGATTGAGGAACTGACCGCATTTGCGACAAGAAATAACCACGATTAACTAATTACGTGGGTCAATTGGTTTCTAACAACATTTATTACCTCTTTTCATTCATTCATGTCCCCTGCTTGTTTCAGTAAATTCAAGCCAGGGTGATTCCAACAAACGCTTCAATTTAAGCGGATCATATCGGGAGGCAAGTGGCAAAAATGGGATCAAGAAGCCAAACGTCCAAGATCAGGAGACTGAGAACAGATCAAAGGTTGGGTGGAGCTCGATTTGATTCGGTTGAGGGGACATGGAGATGTGTTTCCCTGTATCACCGACGTACATTACTAAGGTGATTGAACTCAGTTGGGAAAGATCTGCTCTGAACATGATTTGAGTCCTACATATTGGCACTCCGTTATTGCCAACTTGGTACGCTGCATGTCAGAGCCATGTGACATGTAGAAATGCTCAACTTGGTTATACGCTGCATGGCAGAGCCATGTGACATGTAGAAATGCTCAACTTGGCTATACGCTGCATGGCAGAGCCATGTGACATGTAGAAATGCTCAACTTGGTTATACGCTGCAAGTCAGAGCCATGTGACATGTAGAAATGCTCAACTTGGTTATACGCTGCAAGTCAGAGCCATGTGACATGTAGAAATGCTCAACTTGGTTATACGCTGCATGGCAGAGCCATGTGACATGTAGAAATGCTCAACTTGGTTATACGCTGCATGGCAGAGCCATGTGACATG
>SDVV010016018.1:0-14363 GCA_016164225.1 Gammarus roeselii
ATAAGTTTTTATCGAAGTACAACATATTTATGCAGTATGGCGCACATCAAGTCACACCACGTGTTTTCCACATGGCCATGACGTTACTAGTGCTTCTTTTACCTGGCAACAAGTTAAAAAAATCCATACTCAGATGACCAAGAAAGCGCTATAAATCAAATGCTGAACTGTATCCAGAATGATAGGCATTCTCTGGAAGTTATTATTTGAAACGGGTGCCATAATCATGCTTTTGTACAATAATTTGAACCGATCTATGTATGTACGTATTCTTTGTAGTGGAGTAAACCGTCTGGTTCGGAGCCATGAACCGAACGTGATTGTTTCGCCTTCTTGAACACCACATGCATCGCGAACTAAAGGTCCGGCAGATGGGTCCAATAACCTTAAAGTGCACAAATGATCCTTCATCGGCTTTGGGTTTGTCAAGAATAGAAACATTATTGTAATCTGAACTTAGTGAGGAATTTATTGGTCGTTTCTACATTAATGATCACTGAAATGATCGGAAGTCATTTGTGCCAATTTCACTACTAAGATATGGCAAAATGAAAATACAATTAGGAACACTAAATAGTTGCATGATATTATAACAAATTCCTCGGTGGACCATTGTCGGCGTGTATTTTAGTATCATACTCGTATATATTTGGGAAGAGTGGTACCGATACAGGTACAGACACAAGGTTGAATCTCCAAAGAATGATGCTGGCTGACTGCAAGGCGCGCCTCACACTCCTCCTCAACCAAACATAGCTCTTTTACGCTAAGCGGTCCGGCCGGGACACCTCGCATCACACACTCTGGGTCAGGAGTGCGGTCCGAGGCCACTGTCAGCAGGTGGGCCCGACAGTGCAACTGGTTTACCCCTGATGTCTCATTATAACCGTCCTCTTCCCCATTCCCACGACCATCCGGTTTCTCAACGAGACGCTAAGAATGGGAGAACAAATCAGAGCAGCGTCAAAGCTCATTAATTCACAACAACTCTTCGCTCGCGCTTATCCATTGCACGCTCTTCCACAACCTCCGCACGTATATCTTTCTTTCCTGACGCCTGCATCACACCATACATCCACCCAAACTGCGGTCTACCTCTAGGCCTACGTTCACTCATTTCCGCCTTCATCACCCTTATCACCAATCTCCCATCATCCACCCTCACCGTGAGCTCGACCTGTCTCAGAACACGTAACTATTCTGTCCTCCATCTTCTTCAGCAAACCCGTTCAAATTTATCCTATCTCTTAGCGTCTTCCCTCTTCTATTGAGACAACTAACACCTCATTCAACTCAGTCTTTGCGTCCTTCCTCAACGTCCGTCAGCAGATAACACACTTCAGTGCACCCATCACTTACACCCTCTACCTTCACTCGCGACTTCACTTCATTTACCACTAGGAAGTGTTCTCCACATGAGAACTCAGGTAGTAAATACACTGAAATTCCTCAAATACCTCTGCATTTAGGAGGACACTAATTCTGCTTGCATCGACATTCCTCGAACATCTCATTACTTTACTTTTTCCTAAGTTAACTCGTAGCACCCTCCTCCCACACGCTGTAACAAACTTCGACTATAGCCTACACAACTGCTTATCCGAATCCGTCACCAGTGTCGGTGACGGATAGACTGCCAACTCCACCCTTTTACTCCCAACAACACTAAGCCACGATCCCAAACACTGTCATTTCCCTCCCTGACCACTTCATCAATGTAGAGATCGAACAGCCAGGGAGACATAGCGTAGACTTGTCTCAGTCCTACTTTTACTCTGAACCAAGGACTCGCCTCGCACTCCAATATAACACATGCTCTGCTGCCAACATTGAAACTCTGATCCGCTTTCAACATGTTTTCACACACTCCATTCAATCGCTACACCATCCATAGTGCTTTCCTGTCTTCCCTGTCGAGAGCCATTTCCAAATCCATGAAGGCCCAGAACACATTCTTTCCTTTCGTAAGATACTTTTCACAGCCTTGTCTCACTGCAAATATCTGATCGACACACCCTCTACCACTCCTGAAGCCGCTCTGTTTCTTGTCAATTGCACCATCCGTACTGTCTCTAATCCTCATGATTAGCATTCTCCCATACAACTTACCGTTAATACATAACAAACTGATACCTCTCGGGTTGAAACATTCATTTTTATCTCCTTTGCACTCATACCGCGGCACAATGCGAGCACTGCGCCACTCAATCGGGGCCACGCCCGACACAAAACACAGATTCATTAGCCTCACAGCCGTTCGACTATCGTCACTCCACCCCTCATCAGGCCCTCAGTCGCAACGCCGTCCAAAACAGGGGGTTTCCCTGCCCATATCACCTCTACCGCCTCCTGCACCTCGTCCTTAGTAATGCCTGCAACAACTCTATCCCATAACCGGCATTCATGCAACACCACCCACAGCACGCAGCAATGTCAGCCTCCATAACATCCTCAACATTCAATAACTGATCAAAATACTTGGACACCTGTACCGTACATATTAGCTTCCCAACAACAACAGGTCGTTTTCATCTTTCACCACCTCCTAACTCCTGTTCTCTACATTTCTCATCATCTTCACCTCTTTCCAGAACATCTTTTTGTTCGTCTCAATACTTTGACCCAACCCACCTGGCATCAGCGTCCTTCTTAGCTCTGTTCACCACTCGCTTCACCTCTTTTCTCTCTATAGTTGTCATAGGTAACCACCGACCTTGCTTGCAGTCACTCCTCAAAGGCTCTTCTCTTCTGCGCCTTTTCCAGTTTGACCCATTCGTTCCACCAGTCACAGCCCTTCCTACTGCATCCAGCACACTGCACATCACCCACAAAGCATCTCTTATCGTCTCTCAATCATCCTCAACATTTATCAGGTCCTGGTCTCTCACGATGTTATATCCCTCCCTCGACGCCGCTGGAATCTTTCGGCTCCGTTTTTCACATTCAGTTAACTCACCTTCACTACCTCTCTTCCTCCTCCCACTCTTTTATTACCCTTCCACCTCTGCTCCACTCTTAATTTTCCTTCCATCAGCAGAAGGTCAGACACTCCTCCACCCTCCCTTCTCAACACCCACATTTCCAACAGCCTCCCCGTCGCTCTCCTTGAAATCAGCACAAAATCCATCAGCGCCCTCTCCACCACTGCACCATGGACCATATTTACCCATGTGTACTGGTGAAAATATTGCTTCTTGAACACGCTGTTTCCCAACACCAGCTCTTGCTTCATGCACAAGCCTATCCGGTTTTCTTCTATGTCATTTCTACCGAAAATGCCGTACCTCCCTACCACATTCTCCCCACTGCGTCTACCACTCTTGCATTCAGGTTACCCAGTAAAATCACATTGTATTGACTTCCAAGACTCTCGCTTCACTCACTCAGGTCAGTTTAAAATTGCTCCCTCTCCTCCTCACTCCTTCCGCTACCAGGTCCGTAAACACTCGCAAATGGCAAATAATTATTAATTTACAATTATACGTCAGGATGATTTTTGTAGTTTAACTGTGATAGGGCAATCTTTTCTGTACTTAAGTAATCGAAAAGTGACTGACGGATCAACAAATTACAAATGAAAAAATTGAACATTCATTAAATTAAATAACTGATCCAGATACTGCGACACACAAACCTGCCTAGCACGCTTGAAACAACACCAGTCAATCTGCTGTGAGAGCTTTATTCAAAACAATACCAGTCAATTTGCTGTGAGAGCTTTACTCAAAACAATACCAGTCAATTTGCTGCGATAGCTTTACTCAAAACAATACCACTCAATCTGCTGTGAGAGCGTTACTCAAAACAATACCGGTCAATCTGTTGTGAGAGCTTTACTCATAAGTGAGCAACAATGTGGCTAGCCGTCGTGTGCTGACGTGTAATTGCTGCGTCCATGCAAATGAAAGACAGAGGAACATTCATTCGGCTCAAATCGACCGAGATATTGGCTAAATTAACAGAATTTACAATAAGAAACAAAAATCTTCCATCCAATTAATTGCATCAATAATTGTAACCTTGCGGAAAATGTATGATTAATGGACTTGATTGATTTTGTCAAGCTATAGATCAAAGGAGTAAATTCCACAATTGGGGTTAGAAAGGAAAACACAAGGCTCATACTCCATTGCACTTTCCTGTCAAGAATACGCACTAAAATTTGAGTACAGAAAAGGCATTTTTGGAGTGACCAATGGGTAAGCACGCATTTCTGGCACCAAATGGGCACACACAACGTGGAAACATGTTTACAAAGTTATCAGGTAATTGGATGGCGTAAAGTTACACATTACAACAGAAAACAATCAGACGACAAAATTATTAAAGTCAATTGCGAGGCACAATAAGAATGTTAAATAATTGTTACTGGTGTTTCAGTGACCATGACACTAGAGGGACGGTCAGCGTGAGGTACAATAAGAATGTTAGGTAATTGTTACTGGTGTTTCAGTGACCATGACACCCGAGGGACGGTCAGCGTGAGGCACAATAAGAATGTTAGGTAATTGTTACTGGTGTTTCAGTGACCATGACACTCGAGGGACGGTCAGCGTGAGGTACAATAAGAATGTTAGGTAATTGTTACTGGTGTTTCAGTGACCATGACACCCGAGGGACGGTCAGCGTTCTGGTGAGCGCCAGCAACGCTGACCAAAACAATTCCTCTTCTAGACTGACTTGTTACAGATTAGAGGACATTTGGTCCTCTAATGAGCAGCTACTGTAATATCATTGCGACTTAGTAGACACTGTAATGACAAGAAAAGGATGTTTTCTTTATAAGTCTGTACAACAGATATGAAATTGTGTGACAGAACGGGTGCATGATGCATCAATAGGTAATAGCATGCTATACTTAACTATTTGTATCAATAGTCAATAACATGCTATACTTAACTATGTATATCAATAGCTAATAGCATGCTATACTTGACTATGTGCATCAATAGTTAAAAGCATGCTATACTTAACCATGTGCATCAATAGTTAAAAGCATGCTATACTTAACCATGTGCATCAATAGATAATAGCATGCTATACTTAACAATAAATTAAGCAAATCGAACCAAAAATAACCTCTAATAACCTCTAATGATTTAGCCTACTTTACAAATACCAAATTTATAGTCATGGGTGAAAATCTTCAACTGAAGTTTGTATATTTGTTCTAAGTTTTACAAAGAATCACATGATGGGTTTAAACCTCTTTGCTCAATTCTGAACAAAATCAATTGTATTACTTATCATTGAAACCGGACACAAGTTTGTCTTTCTAGAAGCAACAAGAGTTGATTTTTGATTGGACAAAATTTATGAAGCTCCATCGCCAATATGATATTTTATGCTCCTAATATTATGCATAAAATCTCTACCTTAGATTGCAGATTCCATTCGCCTTGGTATTTATTTCTGCAGGCTTAGACAATGTCTCAGTAATAATGGCCTTGAATTTTAACAACTTTTCGACCAATTTTATCAAAGACGACGATAGAATTCATAGATCCGTACATAACTTTCACTCTAACTTATCTCACAGATTTCAAGTTGACTAAAAATTGGGAGACCGTGGGGACCATTTCATGTTAAAAACGTATCCCTCGAGCTCCCTGAGGCGCTTTGCAATCTGTTTTCCTTCTCGGACACTCATGAATGCATTCAGGCTCAACCTGCTTAACAAGTGAATTGAGGACATGATGCAATGTACCTGAGGACATAGGATGCAACGTACTTGAGGACATAGGATGCAACGTACCTAAGGACATATGATGCAACGTCTCTGTCTACTGAACGGAGTGAGCATCAATGAAAAAACACGAGTTGTTTCAACATGCGTAAAAAAAAAACACAAGATGGCCAGCATTTTTAAACTCTGTAACATTTAAAATTACATTTTACGTTGAATACTACACTGCTAGAAAGAGAGGGGACAACATTACAGGAACTACTACACTGCTAGAAAGAGAGGAGACAATGTTACAGGAACTACTACACTGCTAGAAAGAGAGGAGACACTGTTACAGGAACTACTACACTGCTAGAAAGAGAGGAGACAATGTTACAGGAACTACTACACTGCTAGAAAGAGAGGAGACGATGTTACAGGAACTACTACACTGCTAGAAAGAGAGGAGAGAAGGTTACAGGAACTACTACACTGCTAGAGAGAGAGGAGACAATGTTACAGGAACTACTACACTGCTAGAAAGAGAGGAGACAATGTTACAGGAACTACTACACTGCTAGGAAGAGAGGAGACAATGTAACGGGAACTTGGTTGAAAAAATCATAGAATTGATTTACAAATTGCGCCTGTTGATGAAACAATTTGCCGAAAAGAAAATGTGTGTCACTTGATTCACTGATATGCAGGGATGTTTGTAAAAGTTCACTATTTTCTCTTCTGAGCAGCGCAATCACACGATTCATTGATAGAGTGCGAACAAATACAGCGGCCTTCTGCGCTCGTCACGCTTATCAATCACGTAAACATATCTTATATAACATCAGTTGATTTCATTTTAATTTACGAACTACCCAAGGAAAATCTTAATATTGTCTGTAAGTCTAAAATTATTAGGTTACTTTAGAGGCCAACAGACCTATAAAACAATTGTAAAAGGTTTTTATTGACGACCAAAAAATTCCATCATTTCAGCGCACATTATGACAAAAAGTAACAGTTTTAACTCTGCCATCCACCTGCATTATTATTTGGCCGAGAAGGAATGCCTCCGCTTTGAAACTTCAGGAATCTGGATTCATAACTTTTGAGAGGGACAAGCCCTAGATTCCTCATTTTTGGATGGTCGCTCACGATCATTACTCAAAATTGGATAGCAATTGCAATAGGAAAAGAAGTGAGAAATCCGAGTAGAACAATTAGTGATAGTGAACAAATGTGAATATGAAATTACAGAAAAAAGTTACGATATTTTTTTTTGAGAAATTTACAAAAACATACTCTGCGAAATTAGTCGAAACAAACAGTAAAATTCAGAAAAGTGAGTCTGGACACAAGTTGACCGACTTTTTCTGCAAAACGGATCGTTTTTTCACAGCGTATCACTATTTGGACGGTTAAATGCCTGAGGTTAGCCGTATAAGGCAACACGATTTCAAAGGGCTGGGCGAAACAAGTGGATCTGGCACGCAAAAGGCAACGCACTTCTGAACCAATCGTCTGCAATATAGAATCGAGGATTGGGCAATATCGTTTTGCAGTAAATGCGTCTAATCAGGGAAGTAAAGCAATGATGGGTACACAGGCACAGTACTCCTATTTGATCGCGTGAGCCCCATCATGCAAGACGCAAAGTATCCTTCATCCTAATTCGACCCAATTAAATCATCTCCAGATCATGATGCTACCATTAAAATCATGAACAGTGAATGATACCAGGTAAATAAGAGGAACGGTTTGCTTATTACACTTGCATGTGCTATTACTTAAAGACTTATGTTGTTAGAGAGGATCATAAACAATCGTTTACTATGTGTGAGGCTGCAAAATTACTTCACTAACAACTAGACATGTCTCCAAGCATGACCAAGCACAGTTCTGAGCAGAGCACAACTGGCTTGCCTACTCACTAGATCACAACCCTCTCGACTTAGTTCTAAGCAGAGTACAATTCTGAGCAGAGCACAGTTCTGAGCAGAGCACAACTAGCCTGCCTACTAACTAAATCACAACTTTCGAGTAAGTGGTGGAACATTTCGCGATATCCTCGAAAAGTTGCAGAGGTTCAATCGACAGCAAACTGGCACTCCATGAGTCGATCAGAATTCATAAAGATCTTCTAGAAAAAACATTCACCCGGCAGCCAAAGGCACATATATTCTCGAGGTGAAAAGAACAATCGATTCACAAGAAATAATGATACTCTGCACGTTGAACACATGAAAACAGAAACTGCCTGTCGAGCTTTTTCGATTACTGGACCAAAATCCTGGAACAACCTCCCAATAAGCCTCAAAAATCTTGAACCCAACAAGTCCATCAAGAACAGGTTTAAATGAACCACCACCACCAACCACCACCACCATAACTCTCAACATTGAGACACCATCTAATCGTTTTTACTCTGACGATACATATGTTTTCTATGTTGTTACCGATTGCAATTGTCTTTGCCAATTACCATAAGTGTTAACTAGCGTTTTGTCTACTTCTATTCACCTATTTCTATTCATCTATTCATATTCATCCAACTTGTGTCACAAGTTCACTTTATCTCTCGTTTCGCTAATTCAAGTAGCGCATATGAAAACTAAGTTTGATGTATTATACCTAAGTATTGAAAACCCATTGCTAGACGATGGAAATAAATGATTTAATAATAATAATAATAATCAACTGTGACCCTGAGAAGGACTGGCTTACCCTGAGAAAGACTGGCTTACCCTGTGACCCTGAGAAGGACTGGCTTAGACTGGCTTAGAAGGACTGGCCCTGAGAAGGACTGGCTTTGCTAGGCCCAAAAGGGAAAGTTTTCAGGACTTAAGTACGTGGATGAAACTTCCCATATAGGAGCTTAATTTCCAATAATCCCTTCTAGCATCGTATGTAACTAATGAGTGGACGGTTGGTTTTGATCACACTGTATCACGGATCTAAATACGCTAAGGCTCTCACCTCATCTTGACGAGTCTACGGCTCTGAAACAGGGAAGCTCGGGACTCGTTGGACTACATAATATTGCTCCACTGTTCAAAGTTCTAATTAGATGATCCAGAGGAAACGCTCTCTCTGAATGGGCTCGATATGTGTGACCACGCAACGACTGTGACTCATCATCGCGTTGCACGCATACAAGTACCTGTTCAACCGCTATTAAATACGGCCATGAGTTAGTTGTGTTTCATCATTTGATGTCACTTATCTTTTCACGGTCATTCCAGATTTCCTTAATACACACACCTCGTGAGAAGTTGAAGGTTAGACGCTGTTATAAGGTTCATGTAATGTGCTGCTGGGTTCCTGGTCCAATTTTTGTAATTTTACTCAATTTCTTCCATGGAACTCTAGAATGACGCAAGCCAATGAGTTGCCCCATTTTGTACGCGTAAGATCTATTTTCCCCGGTCACGCACAGCAGTGCCGGACATATTTTTTCAGACTTCCGTATTCATGCCACACCACCATTCACCATATAATGCTGTCGCAGAAGCTTCTGAATGAATGATTCTAGCAGGAGGTAAACTGACTCAACAAAGTTTCTTAAATAGTTAGGTTTTCAAATCAGACGATTTATTCATTCAGGCCCCTTAAGTGAATATTACAAAAGAAAATACAACTCCATAGACCATATATTATTACATGCCCATTGCATCCAGTACGGTGTTATATACTAAAATAAATTAAAATAATTACATTTGAAACCACTTGTATGACAAAATGCTTGTGTGTCATGTATTGCTTTTAAAAATAATATACAAATTAAAATCAATCTACACAGTAGTTTCTTCTATTTTGCCACGAACGACATGTTGCACTTAATTTTAAGTGAACGTTATAGTCAGTATGCTGCTATTGGTAATACATAATTAGTACGGCTTCTTTATTTGGTTTCCGGGACCTTATACACTAACGGAGAGGAGGGAGCGTGGAGCTCGTTGTTGATGAACACACCACCCACCGCAACGAGGGGTAGGGACCTGGGCTGGGGGCTGTGAGCGGGGGTCATCACCCCCAAGTGACTGTCGAGAGAACCAATCGGGTATACTTTACTATACGTTTGAAGAACATTGTTTATGATGACTCTTCGGGCAGTCTCAGGTTTGTTGGATAGTTCAGTTAGGTCTGATCGGCTAAAGGGCGACACTCGCAATTCTTTGTAAGCATATCTCGATTTTGGAACATCCAAATTTCTCAGTGGATGAGAATTTTTGCTCGGTGAGATTGTTGTTGTTCCAACGTTAGTCGAAGATTCGTCTTGTGTTGCAGCTGCAGAGAAACGAGCAGTCAATCCAACCAATGGCACTGAACGACTCAAAAACTCATCAATAGGTTGTTTAGTACCTAAGACCACATTTGTTATTGTAGAGGAAGGGTCTTTAAGAATCGGAAGGGTGGTCGCATCAGCATCAGTCATCAAAAATTTATTCGAGTCTGAAAAACGAAATGGAAGGGTTCTTGCCTCAAATAATTCAGTGTCTTCAACTGGATATTTCGTTACCGCCTTACTAAAATTTTCAGAAATCTCGTTTATAAACGAACCGTCGCTAAGGGATTCTCCTGGAATTAGTTTACTCATGGACTTCCAAACCATATCTAACTTTGGTATACTTGACTTAATTTTTGTGTAAAATTTCAAACCAGAATTGAGAATTCTGTTTATTCCTACATCCGATGGATACTTTTTCAACTGTTCATATGCGTTAAGAACGAATAAAGCTAAGTTGTTTTTTATGTTCTTAGTGTGTTTTTCATTGATGGAATTTAGCATTTGGTGGAAATATTCCTCATGATTGAACTGATTGTCGCCTTTGATCCATTCCGAGTTGGAAAACAAGAGTGACTGCGACTGATTGTCTCGATTAGAGTAGCTTTCATACTCTAGAGCTGCATCAGTAAGAAACTTGACTGTCTTTTCGACTGGAGACATTGTGTTGTCAGCAGGAGTTATCGAGCCCCTCCCGCCCAACGGGTTGTTGAAGGCAAACAGTGCAATGGACGTGAGCGTGCCGAGGGCCGCCACTGTCGTGATTGTCAAATACTCAGTGCTTCCCACAACTGGAGCCTCTGTGTTGGGGATCCTGTCAGTGCGAGGCCAAAAATGTCTTCGAAAATGGGTTTCATTTGCATGTTTTTCTCTAAAACCTGAAGAAGAAGAAGGTTGATGATCATTATTGATACTCATTGCAGGATAACCGTTACTATCTTTCGATCGTCCGAAAATGGAACTTGTAATAAAATTGTAAATCCTCGATGCCCAAGAGAGTTGCGGTCTCGACCGCGTCGGACTACTCTCGGTATTTGAATCTCTTGCATATGATACCTCCATTTTGCTAGGTTTCACCGAAGGCTCACGACTATCAGGACGGATGGAAGCATTATTCCACACCTGTTTTTGAAATAGAAATGGTCTGGGAGCCCTACGTCTGTGGTTCAATCTATTAAAGCCGATTGGGTGGTTTTGTTGAATAGCAGTATTAAATTGCAATGGTCTAAAATCTACAAACTCTGTCTGCGTATCATCAGGAACAAATTCAGTAGATTCACCATAAACAGTTTGAAGTTTAGGATAAGTGTGTGGACTATCTGTACTAACGGGTCTCCATGAGAAACTATCTGCAGTGGGGATATGTGATTTGTGTTGTTGTACATTGGAAGTTCTCCTCAAGTCCTTAAATGAAGGACTCGTATCGGTGATTCCCTTCGCACTGTTTGACCGGATTCCTTGCAAATGGTCTTCATCTGCGAATGCATTAACTACTCTAAATGATGAGTGATAACTACTTTCAACCGGCCTCCTTTCAAATGGAGATTGAAAATGGGAATTCGTTTCTTCAATATCGGTGTTCTGGGGAAATTGTTTTTCTGGGTAATCAAGATTCTGCTGCGACTCATGTTTTTCAGTGTAATCTTCAAGTATAGACTCTTGTTTTGGCCTGAAACTATATTCATCATAGATATTGTTTTTCAAACGATGTAAATTTTGTTGATTGCTATTTGTACTCACTCGACCCTCCTCAAACTTTTCCAAAAAGTGAGTTTGCGGGATACTCTTTGCCTTTTTATTGTCGCTTAATTCAAGGAGATACGCCAGAGTGTCTTCCCTCTTAGTTGATTCTTGACCAGATGTAAAATACGATGCCTCGGTAGTGGACTGTATAGGCTGTCTTTGTTTCAGACTTTCTTCGTTGATTATATCGATTGCCTTCACTGGTTCAAAGCCATTCTTAGCTTCGGGAACATATGTTAAAACTCTCTCGTCAGCTGGTTCAGCAAAAGTAGGATTGTCATCAATCATCGTCTTCATGTACTTCAATATATCATCGGCCTGATAAATCTCGCTCGTATCCTCCTCGGAGAGAAATGTATCTTTGTTCAATGAGGCAAGCCGGTATCGTTCATTAGGATCCGAAAAATGAGGCTCTGAGGAACTATGCTGAGAAAAATACTGTCGATTATGTTGTTCGGGGAAAGATGTTGGTTCGAGAGAACTTGGAGGAAACCAATTGTTTTCTTCTAGCTCAGATTCATTGCTACTGTTGAGACTATTCTCGTAACCATTTTGCTCACTAATTTTGGCTTCTGGAGAAGGAAGATGGAAGTTAGGATTCATTGTATAGAAACTATCTGGATTGCTTTCAAGTATCCGCAGGAACGGTTTGTTTACCGAAGAACTAAATTTATCGTGCCACATAGACAGAAAACTTTGATCTTCATTGCTAGAATATTCTTGTCTCAATCGGGGCTTTGTGTCAATTATAGCCTCTCTTTGATTCTTGGCTTTATCAACGATCAACCCTGCTCGACTCAAAAAATTGGGAAAAATTGGTGAGATAGAGCTTGACGAACTGTGTGAATCTAAAGTTAGAACAGGAGGACTAGTCTCAGGGGTGGCAGAATTCTTATCGGTGGTAATTTTCACTGCAGAGGAATTTTTATGGACCTGGCTGCTCTCGATTTTTTTAGGAACTGAGATGCGTTCTAAATAACCAGCTTCTTTTAGTCGCTCTAAGGCAATTTTATAAAGTTTGGCGCTTTCATCATCTGGTTCGGGGTCATTGCGGTGATTAGTGAGAATAGTATTTAATTCTGTGTCAGAACGGGACTGAACAGATGATGCGTTGCTATCTATTGCTGGGCTTGGCAGAGCCTCAACTGTTCGCGCGGGAATTGTGTGAAGTCCCTCGAGGTGCATAGCATCATTGAAGAACAAGTGCGATAGTATATTATTGTGAGGAGAGAGTGTTCCAATTGTTTTATATGATTTCTCTACTTTCGGGGTCTTAGTTTTTGAGATAGAATCAAATTTGAAAAGACGCGACTGCCTATTCGATGGAATATCTGCCCTTTTCTTGTCGACCTCCTCCTCTCCGGCCATGGCGTGTGCTGCCAGTGGGCGCGCAACAACAGGCCACGCCTCCTCTCCGCCGGATCGCGCTATTGCGCGGATGGGGACCGTAGCTGGTCGCCAGCCGTGAGAGTCTGCTTGGGGTGAGGCGCGGAACGTTTCGTCTCCTGCCGATAGAGAACGGCCTCCGAATGTGTTGGTTAGAATAGTCCAAGAGTTGTCAAGCATTGGAACAGTGTACTCCGATCGCTGCGGGGCTGGTGAGAGCAGGGCCAGATCCGGACGAGAAGTCATCCCGGCGTGACTTGGGACCGAGATCCATTGGAGGACGAGAGCAACAAAGGTGAGCGCAGTGTGCCACATCATCTGGAATGATAAAATTTACATTATTTTTGTTATAAGCTGCTGAACATTTGAAACTCATTTTACCTCGAACAGCTTACAACCCGACCTCGCTTGTGCATGATGACATCAAAAGGTTAGTTATTTGTGACCTATGAACTTATATTAAGATCATATTCTGAGAAATAGTAGAACAGCGACGGAAGTCTGAAAAATAACTTATTATGAAATAGTTCATCCATGCAGCCTCAGTCCCCGATGATCGAACAGAATCCCGAAAATTTCTTATCTAGCTTTGATGACTCGAGTTCGATCCATGATAACGGTGCAATCCATCGATTAACGGACTGCAGCCCCTTCCTGACGGCTAGGCAAGCTATCCACGATCATCCCCATAAACTGGAGTACTCGCAAACACGCACTAGCAAGCTCAACCCGTGATTTCTAAATGGAAGACGCGTAGTTTTCCAATTGCCCTAACCAGTATTGACTTAACCAAGACTTATCAACACGCTGAACCTCCCAATGTGGAGGAAAGTGACTGCCCTCACACTTCCCCTCCATTTTGGTACGCCCTCATATTCAATTCTTAGCACTTTATCGGGACAGGGCCCAGCAATGAGCCTGTTCACTCCTGGTAGCCAGCGAGCTTGGTAGCCGGTGTCAGCAACAGTGAAGTAGCCGAGGGCAGCAGAAGAGAATTGAATTGCCGAGGTCAGCAGAAGTTAAGTCCGGGGTAAGAACAAGTGAAATAGCCGGAGTCAACGGACGTGTAATAAACATCAATAAAAAGCTTCTTAGCTGACAAATCTTCTGATTGTTATCATGACCAGAATATATAACAATTATATTGTTCCTATATCTGCTTCATCCGATGAAGAAACTCAAACAACTAAATATATTAGCTCTGAACATATTCTATTTGAAATATTCATACGTTTCCCACGTTTAATTATTAAAAATAAGTTTCTGAGTCGTACGGGTCCGTTATAT
>SDVV010016019.1:0-14362 GCA_016164225.1 Gammarus roeselii
CAATTACTGAGTATTGTCAGACGCTGATTAAGGACGCTTCCATTCCTGTTTTCATGCACTGCTTGAGAGCACTTCCATTACTGAGTATCGTCAGACGCAGCTTAAGGACGCTTTCATTCCTGTTGTCAAACATTGCCTAAGAGCACTTCAATTACTGAGTATTGTCAGACGCTGATTAAGGACGCTTCCATTCCTGTTTTCATGCACTGCTTGAGAGCACTTCCATTACTGAGTATCGTCAGACGCAGCTTAAGGACGCTTTCATTCCTGTTGTCAAACATTGCCTAAGAGCACTTCAATTACTGAGTATTGTCAGACGCTGATTAAGGACGCTTCCATTCCTGTTTTCATGCACTGCTTGAGAGCACTTCCATTACTGAGTATCGTCAGACGCAGCTTAAGGACGCTTTCATTCCTGTTGTCAAACATTGCCTAAGAGCACTTCAATTACTGAGTATTGTCAGACGCTGATTAAGGACGCTTCCATTCCTGTTTTCATGCACTGCTTGAGAGCACTTCCATTACTGAGTATCGTCAGACGCAGCTTATGAACGTTTTCATACCTGTTGTCAAATAATGCTTCAGAGCACTTCCATTACTGAGTTTTGTCAGACGCTGCATAAGGACGCTCCCATTCCAGTTGTCAAACATTGCCTAAGAGCACTCCCATTACTGAGTATCGTCTGACGCTGCTTAAGGACGCTTCATTCTTGTTGTCAAACATTGCTTACGAGCACTTCCATTACTGGGTATCGTCAGACGCTGCTCAAGGACGCTTCCATTCCTGTTGTCAAACATTGCTTGAGAGCACTTTTATTCCTGAGTATTGTCACACGCTTCATAAGGACGCTCCCATTCCAGTTGTCGAACACTGCTCAAGAGCACGTCCATTACTGAGTATTGGCAGACGTTGCTTAGGAACGCTTCCATCCCTATTTCAAACATTGCTTGAGAACGCTTCTATTACTGAGCATTGGCAGACGCTGCTTAAGGACGCTTCCATTCCTGTTGTCAAACACTGCTCAAGAGCACGTCCATTACTGAGTATTGGCAGACGTTGCTTAGAAACGCTTCCATTCCTGTAGTCAAACGTTGCTTGAGAACGCTTCTATTTCTGAGTGTTTATAAGTGTTCACAAGTGTAAGAAGACATCAAGAGGCCTATTAGCTCAAACTAGGTTGCCCTTTGATAGCAAGAGGGTTAGTTCTGAAGTAGAGCTTCATATGCCAATTCTGATTTAGAAACATCAAGTGAGAGAACAGTTTAGCGCTTATCGGCGATTTCTGTACAATTTATCTAGTCGTGATTTAAACGTTTCGATTGTAATTTTGTTTACCACTCTCGCTCGAAGTTTGTTCCATTCTTCGACAACTCTATACGTGAGAAAATTGCGCGTGATGTCGAGTGGGAAACGCTTCCCAATGATTTTGTATCTATTATTCCAAGTCACACCGCTCGCATTTAGAGTGAAAGTCTCGCTCGGTCGACGTTTTCCTTACCCTTCATAATCTTCCACACTTCGATCATGTCGAATCTGACTCAAAGCTTCTCTATTGAATAAAGGTTGCTCTCACACAGTCTGCCTTTGTACAATTTATTGCGCAGCGAAGGAATGAGTTTGGTAGCTCTACGTTGAACGTAGAGCTACCAAACTAATCCCTCTAACACACGCATTGTATAACTTAGGAATAATGTGTCTGCTTTTTTACGAGATAGTGCGGGTATCAAACCTAGCATTTTGTTGTAATTTTTGGCACCATCGTTACATTGCTTGCTACTTTTTAAGTTGTAACTAATGATGACGCCTAAATCTCGTCTGCCGCTGCTTTAGGACGCTTCCATTCCTGTTTTAGAACGCTGCTTGAGGACGCTCACATTACTGAATGTTGTCAGACAATGCTTGTGGGATAATAATTTACTGAGTGCTGTACAACGCTGCTCAAGATGCTTCCATTATTAAGTTCTGTCAGACGTTACTTAATGACTCTTCTATTACTGAGTGACTTGTCGAGGGTGGAGGAGACTGTGCTGAGGGAGCCTCATGATTGACAGCGAAGGGCCTCTAAACACCGAATCAAAAGGCCTTCTTTAGGCAGTGACGGTAGCGGGATACGTCAACGTTGGATAAACCTTTACACGAGTAGGGTATATAGGCGCGTATATGACCCAAAGATATGGAGGCGCGAATATGCCCTGGAGATATGGGGGCGCGAATATGCCCTGGAGATATGGGGGCGCGAATATGCCCTGGGGAATGGGGGCGCGAATATGCCCTGGAGATATGGGGGCGCGAATAAGTCCTGGAGATATGGGGGCGCGAATATGCCCTGGAAATATGGGGACGCGAATATGCCCTGGATATATGGGGGCGCGAGAATGACCTGGAGATATGGGGGTGCGAATATGCCCTGGAGATATAGGGCGCGAATATGCCCTGGAGATATGGGGGCGCGGATATGCCCTGGAGATATGGGGGCGCGAACATACCCTGGAGATATGGGGAACGCGAATATGCCCTGGAGATATGGAGGCGCGAATATGCCCTGGGGATATGGGGGCGCGAATATGCCCTGGAGATATGGGGGCGCGAATAAGTCCTGGAGATATGGGGGCGCAAATATACCAAGGAGATATGGGGGCGCGAATATGCTCTGGAGATATGAGGGCGCAAAAATTCGCTGGAGATATGGGGTGCAAATATGCCCTGGAGATATGGGGGCGCAAATATGCCCTGGAGATATGGGGGCTCGGATATACCCTGGGGATATGGGGGCACAGATATGCCCTAGAGATATGGGGGCGCGAATACTCCCTGGAGATATGAGGACGCGAATACGCCCTGGAGATATGGGACGTGAATGTGCCCTGGAGATATAGGGGCGCGAATGTGCCCTGTAGATTTTGGGGCGCGAATATGCCCTGGAGATATGGGGACGCGAATATGCCCTGGAGATAGGACGGCCCTAAAACGAAGTGGTGAAAATTTATTATTTATGGTTATTGATGACTCGTAAATAGTTATTGTAAAGGGTAAGTATATTTGTATGATTTATAGTTTATTTGATTAGCTTATCCGTAAGAAATGTTGGCCTGGTACATAGTAGGTTGGCTGTATATGAATGATTGCATTATCTTCTGATAGGATACTTTTATATCGTATTATTTAGCATCGCAGGCACGCCTGTTATTTCAATGGGTCTGTATTGCTCGAACCTTATTTTAATTAGGGTATTATTAAACAATGTAGTTACCGTTGTAATAGGATATCGTTGCTCGATCATTACCATACTTAGATTGGACATTTTAATCTTTATTAGTGAATTCCATATTATGGTGATTCGTTGTTTTAATGGAGCAAAATTCATAGTGTTTGATTAAATCCATCCGCTTTTCCCCTTGTGTGTATGTATATATTTTTCGTCTGGACACAGCGTTAAGATTCAATTAGTAGACGTAGGCATTATACTTTCACATATTTTTCAATCCGTATGTCTGTGGACAATGAAACATGTTCAAGTTTATACATATTTATTTATTACATATTAGGAACATTTACATGTAAGGAATATTTACATCATTCTATTTTTCTCATTTAGGAACGGTTGCAAGGGGTATACGTCCACGTATTTTCAATCCGTATGACTATGGACAATGAAACATGTTCGAGTTTATTTTTATTCATTACATGGTTACATAATGAGCATTTACATACTAGGATCAGTCATTTGGAAATGATACCTCTGATCGCTATCGTAGCGGCAAACTTCTATCCGTCAATGTCATACAGAGACCTTATTTCGAGTCGCACTCCTGTCGTGACTCTGCCCAATAGCCTGATTGCATTATACATGTCTGTTTGCGCCACCTTTAATCACTTGCCGCGTTGCTAGTAGGACTATTGTAATAACACATTTGGAAGTGCAGTAGCGGACCCCCTAGGAAAAAAGTTGGATACGCTTTGGTAGATGTAGTGAGATAAGCTTGCTCGTACAAATTAATGTTCGTCCACGGTGTTAGGGTTTATTGATTTTGGCAAACCCGCAACAAATGTTAGCCTGGTACTTATCGATTTAGCAGTATGTGTAGGATTTTATCCTTTTTTAATTGTAAATGGTATTGTAGTATTTAATCGATTTGACTGTATATGGCGTTTTATTTAGTGTTGCAGACATCGTTGTTATTATATTTATTTATATTACATAGTTACATAGTAGCATGGTTACATAGGAACATTTGCATCATCATGTTACGAACATTTTTATCATATTAGACGCGGTTGCAGGGGTAAACGTTCAAGCATTTTCCAATCCGTATGACTGTGGATAATGAAACATATATGTTCAAGTATATATTTATATATTTATTACACAGTTACATAGGAATATTTACGTACAAGGAACATTAACAGAATACAACCTGGTGACGTGGATGTACTTTCGTTATTCACGCGACTACACTCACCAAAGACAGCCTCACCCGGCTTACGTCTCTTCCATTTTAAATCCATGTTTACATTAGTATCGTCATCCACGACGCATTGCTTCTTCTTATTAGTGACGGTAGGTTCAACTCCAATGGATTTTTGGAAATGCCTGGATGCTCATAGGCAAACAAACATTTATAAGCTATATTTTTATTAGTAATAGTTTTTTACTCATATATATTAGGAAATTACATGGGTTTATCATTTATACGAAAACATAACTGTAGGAGCAGCTGTGCGAAACATAAGTAATGATTTCGACCGCCCTCTCTGGTCTTATCTTGATCCTTGGTATCAGTGGCCCTCAGCGGTTCCTTTATCGATGATGAACATTATTTCTCACCCGGAGATGTCGGCTCATCATATTGATGTAGGATTTATCATCTGGGTGAGTTTTTTTTCTCTGATCTATTGGGCTCTAGACTTCTACCCTTCGTACACATTTTAGATAGACGGATACCTTAGGGAGTAGTGTATGCAACACTTCCAAACCTAACATTGTAACCAAAACATTGTTTATAAGTCTTCAGCGAGCTTTTTCTTGACGCTAGTTTTTTTATTAAAGTTACATTTTAATGACATCGAATCGTTTCAAGATTTTCCTTATTGCCGCCGACATTCCCATTCAGTATATTCCCGCAGATTTCCGAAATATACCTAATTTTCCTAGCACTCAAATGTTTGAGACATGATTCTCTCTCTTCATGTTTCATTTCCAACAATTTTGAAACTATGTCGGATATACATTTGATTTTATTGTTCAATTATACACTTCTTATACTTGTTACCGTTTCATTATCCCATTTGATAATTCGGTTGCCTTCAACTTTATCACTGTTGGCCTGTATGTTGAGTCCCATCTCCTTCACAACACTGGCTCTTATCAAGTTATTTGAAGCTCCACTGTCAATAAATGTTCTGATACCGAAACCATTTGCTGTAACGTTGATCATAAAAAGTTCCTCTGGCTCAAGTGCAGCTAAGTTGACATGAACTTTATCTTCTGCAACAAATGATGCTTTGTCCTTCTCGTTTTTACTTGATGAATCATCATCAATTCCACCAGTTTGACATTTGTTACTGTAAATGTTGTTAAATCCCAGGCTGAATTTTTTTTCTGCACTATCTTCTTTTTTGATTTTTCTTCACCAATACTGTGTAACATTTCCTTTATGTTTCCAAGAACATAGGAATACTTGTTTTCCCAATCGGGCATTGTGAGAGGACTGGATCTATTATGGGTCTTGATTTCATTGGTGAAAGGTTTTGTTTTTTGAAACCCTGATCTACCTTTATTCAAACCAGGGTTTAACCGTTTAAATGAATATTAGGGTTGCTATTGTACCTAATTTTTCCCCCTAAAATTGGACTGATCATAATTATTAAATCCATTTCTAGACCCATCAACTGATGCTGAATTTCTAGATCTATTGTAGTTACTATTGCCAGCAATATTTCTATTCTGTTCTCTACCTCTGAACATCTGGTTGTTAGAAGGACAACTCCTAAATCGACGATTGTTTGACCCACATCTAAAACATTGGTTCAACTTGGTTCGGCAAGCATAGATACCATGTCCAAGTCAGTTACAAAATGAACAGGTGGCATTCCTATCTAGCAGTTGACTTGGAGGTCTCAAGTTAAATTTGCCAGAATTGTTCTTCTGAGGGCTAACATAAGAGAGTGGGTTCAAATTACAGCTATTATTATGCTGCTGATTCTGATAAGGTGAAGGAAATCTACTTTTGTAAAAAGTTGTTGGGAACATCTGCCTTGGTTGTAAATCAGACTGTTGTCTAAGTTGCATGTAATTATTGTAATGGGTCTGAGTGCTACTTCCAGATTCATGTTTATAATCCAGATTGCCACCCTGATTGGGTACAAAAGCACGAGCTTGATTAATTTTGCCTTGATACTTAGTTATTGACTGTCTCTTTATTTGCTTCTTTGCTGCTTCAAGTTTCTCTTGTCCTACATCGATAATAATTTCTTTGTCTTCACCAATCTCTGCATCACTTTCTTCTGCTTTATCTTTATCACCTTGGTATCTTTCATTTTCTACGTCTCTCAATCTTGCCATCTTCTGAAGTATCTTCCAAGTCATGGTCTTATCTCTGAGCTGATATGAGCGAACTTCTGCAATAAACTCACTGCGCACAGGTCTAGGTAAAGAAGTGACAAACTTTTCCCTCTGAACCTTGATAGTGGATACTTTATGATTAGGTAAACCACATGGTAAAGTTTTTCTAGTCGTGGGCTGTACAGGTAACACGACTCTCCTCTGGTGTATCGTGCATTGCCAAAAGCTAATCTATTTTTCTCTTTCCTCAAGTCTTTCATGTCGGCATACCATTTCAGCAATTTATTTCTGAGAGAGTAAAAGCCGTCATTTACATCTCTCATTGACTCAAAAGCCTCCAACACCTTTCCTCGTAAATGTCTTCTCAATTCACCAATCCAGAAAAACTTTTCATCCTTGAAATTGAACTCACAATACCTCTCAAACTTTTTCACATATTGCCGCAAGCCCTCGCCAGATGACTTGCTAAATCTTTTCTGTGCAGGCAATTTTCTAGAATCTAACCTCCTGAGAGCATCTTCGAGAGATTCAGAGATAGTTCTAGCTTTCATTGATCTATGTTTTGTCTTGTTCAATTTGTTTTTCCCTGATTTTCTCTCCTGACTGGAACTTGACCCTCCTGAATCAGACAGAAACTTGGAAGCACCCCCAGCTACATCACTAAGTGAGGACAGAGTTCCCTGGTCAGTGTCACAACTGCCACTGGTATCAGCACTGTTCTCAGAGGTAATGGAAACAGAGCTATCTGATGCAACCAAGCTATGTTAGCTTCTTTCATTTGTCAATTTGATATCTGTGTTTACAGTCCTAGATTGATTTTTCTTTGATACTTCAGGCTGCTCCTCCAATTCATGTGCTGTTAACTGCAACTCTGATTTACCTTTCTTTAATGTGCTATGCTTTCAATAAGCTCCTTTAGTTTTATCAATTCCAGTGTCAGCTTTGAAATGGACTTCACCGCTTGTTGTGACAAGATCCTTCTTAAAAATCTGTCCCATTGTAATCTTGTCAAATTAAGTTTAGCAGTTACTTTAGGAGAAAAATTATCAAGACCTCTGTCATGTATTTGGGATAAAAATCCGCAAATGTGGTCCAAGTTTTGCTCAATTAGAGCTTCCTCTTCTTCTTCTTCTTCACTCCTCTTACACTCATGTCATGACACAGCTACTCTGGGCTTGTCTGACTCTCTAAACGGAGGTAAAGCTTCTGCGCCACCAGCAACTAATCTTGCCTCCACAGGGTCACCACAAACTCCTCTGAGACATATCAGCTTCTTTATCTTAGTCAATTGCTTTCTTCTTAAACCCAAATAAGTTACCAATAGAAGTGTTTCTCAACTCGAAAAATGTATCTTATAAATCATTATCAGACATACTGTTTGGAAATGGAAAAACGCATGGCGACAAGATAAACCCCAATAAAGAAAAAGACAATGAATCAACAAGTTGCTGAAGCAGGATGCTATCCTGGTCACGGAACCAATTTACATATGCTGTGGGATTTGGATTGTGTACATCGTAATAATATGATTTGCGATCATCAGAAATTCGATCTGTATTTGCAATGCTCTCTGATCATCAGGGATTTGTTCTGTATTTGTAATGTCCTAATTACTGCACACAACACCAAACCACCAAAACAAATGCTAGACCTTATGATTGTACAGTGGATGATATTTAGTGAATAATATGAAAGTATAGAATTATCTATCTGATGTAATTACCCTAGAATATGAACAACATATCAGACCAACCAATAGGTGCACAAGGCCACTCCTGCCTTCCTAGCCATGATAACACTATGCTTTAGGTGCAGCTCCTACTATACTAGTGCTAATAATTACCCTTCCTATAATGGTATTTGCAGCTGCTTAAATTATCCCTCCAACTAAGCAGTAATAGATTTCAATTAAACGAAAGACCTACTCAACAGTGGAAAACTGCTTTCTTAATCTAATATAATTAACTAATTCTGAACAGCTGTATGACTGTTACTACTGCAGCTGTATGGCTGCTATCAATCTAATTTCTGAACAGCTGTATGACTGTTACTACTGCAGCTGTATGACTGTTTTCACTAACTACAAACAAAAACAATACCACTTACTTGTAACCGGATCACAGCTATTTATATAGCATCAAAAAACAATAACAAAAGCGAAACCTACCTAACTATGAGCAAAGCAGATTAGAATGTTACGGTGGACATTATTGAAAATGTTTCTAAGGGATGAAACTAAATCTTGCAATGGTACTAGCATGCAAAGCCAACAGGTAAAGGTTTGCTTTCTGGCTCATCGACAATGAATTATGATGCTTTTACACCCGAGGACTAACTGGCTCATAGGGCTAGTCGAGTAAGCTACCAGTATCACTCTTGAAATAGGTGGTGGGCCTTCCTTTGCTAACTATTAAATAGCACAAGTGGTAATTCTGACACCGATGAGAGCAGTTTGTGCTTCCAGGGAAGGCGATGACAAAACTGCCAGTCAGTAAACACCTATGAGGAAGTCATACTTCATTGTAAAAACCATGCTCAGCATAGGACTTTAATTTCCCCAGGGCAATAGTAGAGAAAAACTTGGAGGCAAGAAATGACTGTTGAGCAGGAGCTCCCAGTTGGGAAAAGATTGGGTTCCACTATCATAAACGAGCGACTATCTCAGGGTTCTACTCCTAGAAGTACTTCAATCGGATTTGACCAAATTGTACCGTGGCTACCGTGTAGAGCTCCACCGCATCAAATCTAACCAACTTGCAACTGTGGGCTGTAGACTGCTGACCCCGTTGATGCTTGACTAACTCTGCTTATGGTCTTCTTGATATTGGTTTAAGAAGTGGGTACCACAGCTTCAACATTTTATTAACCCACTTAAACTCTATACCTTGAACTGAGTGTCAATAGAGGAACACCAACAGCTCCCTGCACATCACACAGTGACAACTATCTAATAAGCCGTCCCTTCAAGGCAACAGCTGAAACAAGCACATCAAAGCACAGACACATGAAACAAAGGGGCGAATAAGTTGAGTGTCCGAGATGGGCGAAGGTTGAGTGCCAGAGATTGGGGCTTCCTGCAAACAACAACGTCATAGAGCAAAGGATACATAAAGCTGCATTACACTTCTATACTGTTTGAACTCCTATCTGAAGACGTAGCAGTAGAATGAGACACACTGGGCAGAGTGTCACAACTCCAAAGTCAATATTTTATTATTAAGCCCATGGTTCTCATGAATGAACCTTACAATAATTAGTTGACAAATGTAAGCACAAGGTCATTTAAATTTATGCAAACAATAATCACAACACATTGCTCTGAAATTTGCTTTACTCATTTTCTACAGCACAGTAAGCTGTCCAAACAACAACTAGTGGGCAAGCAAGATAAAACCCATGACCATTCAGTATAGATACTAGATTTGAGGCTCACCCTTGGGCTCCTCTTCTGCTGCTGGACCAGCTGGTGGTCAGCTAATTAGTAGCTACAGTTTGCTAACACGGCGCAGTAACAGTAGCTGCTTTCGATTACTCCTCTATCATATACCAACAAGTCACCTATAACAAAAAGGACACATGGTTAGAGAGAAACAAATGAGATGGAAGTCCCATTCAACCGGCTTTGTTGCACAGTGCCCCCACTCTTCTGCTGTGCAACAAAGCCGGGAGAAGGCGAGGGAGAAGGCCAACAATGATACCCTTGTTGTTTTTATCTTTTACCGTGTTTATCAAAGCAGTAGAGTTTTTCATGAAGAGCTCGGTGAGGTCGGTTTGACTCTTCCGTAGAAAAAGGTCGTTCTCTCCTGCTAGTACAATGAGCGATCTGCGTTGGTCTAAGGTCATGTTAGACGCGGCTATTGCGATGCGGGAGAGGCCAGCACCTGGGATCGATTCCGGGATCCGGTTCAGTAGATTTGGCTTCGTGAAATGAGTGCCAAGTCTCTGCACTATTGTGTCCCCAACCAGGATGTTGGTGAGCTCATTTGGGTTTGGGTTTGGTTGGGGCGTAGTGGTTTGGGCGCTGAACTCACCGAGCGCTTTGTACCTGTTCCGGGCTGGAAGTGGCAGTCGGGGTTCTGCTGCTTGTGGGGCCCTAGTTCTGTTTGTGACGACACTGAAACCTGACGGGTCGTTTCCGTTTCTTTCTAAGTTCACTCGGTTTCTGGGGACGTTGGATGTGTTGTTGTTGTTGTTGCTCCAGGTGTTATTCATCCACCAGGGTGTTGTTGTCTGTGGTGTATTATATTGAAATTGGGGGCCCCAATCTGCCTTGCGTGTCCTCGGCGGTCTCAGAGGGGTTCACTAGTGGAGGTTGTCCAGCAGACTGGTCCGCTTTGAGTTCTTTGCTTGTTTAGTTCCGCTGGAACGCTCTTTCTTGGGGAGCTGGTAGGATATTTTTGCGGAGGAAGAAGTCCTCCGCTATGTCTCTTCCTTTCCGGGGAGGCTCGGTCTGGGTCTGGGGATCATTCCGGCTAGTGGCTCGGTTTGGTGCGGGTGGGGTCTCCGCAGCTTTTAGTGCGGGTGGTGTCTCTGCAGTTTTTGGTGCGGGTGGGGTCTCCGCAGCTTTTTCTATTTGCTTCAGGGCATATTTGGTGCGGAGTTCCTCGTTTTGCAATTCGAGATCCCTTATCCTGGTTTGGTGTGCATGGGAGCTTTCAATAAGGTCTTCCAATTTGGAGCGGTCGGTAACGATGTTCTGTTGCAGTGTATCTTTGAAGTCCATCAGTTGCCGCTGTAGTCCATCAGTTGGAGTTATCTTTTCAGGTTCTCGCTTTCTCTCTTCAAAACTTCATTTTGCCTCTCAGAGTGGCATAATCTGCAGATGCTCTTACGCCACATTCCGATTTGGAGGCCTCTTTGTAATCAGTGCACCACTTCAGCGTTTTGCAGGAGAAGCATATGTGTTTCATTGCGCCTAGGTCTGATTTTGTAGGTTTATGGGGCCTTGTAACTTTTTTCGAAGGCCTTGTAACTTTTTTCGGGGGCCTTGAAACTTTTGAGGGTCTCCCATTGTTTTCTGGCCCTGCACATTCTCCTATTGATTGTGCTCGGTCTGAGCTTCTGATATAGTGGTGGGGCGGACCGGATCGAGGAGCACTGTCTTATTCGCGTGTGGTGGGGTTGACGTCACTTTCCTCCTCTGATGACGTGACGTCCGCCGGCAGCTTCTATATTTTCCCCCCTCTCAAGTTTCGACCTTTAAATTTTCTTGTACTCGGTGGGATCGTCATTTTTAGTTTCGATTGTCTAGTACTCAGTGAGACCTTCAGTTTTAGTTTCGGTAGAGAAAAGCTGGAGAAGGCAGACACAGATACGCGCAGATAGAGAGAGGCAGAAAGGAACGGAGACGTGACGGGGACAGAGATAGACGGACGGAGACGGAAATCGACGGAGGGTCAGGAAGAGTTGTACAGAGACGGAAAAATTGCGGAAGACAGAGACAGATATCCACCGACAAGCAGAGACAGACAGGGACGGAGAGAAGACAGACTGGGACTGAGACGTGACGGGGATAGAGACTGAAGGACAGAAAAGAGACAGACAGGGACAGCCAGAGTCTGTCAGAAAAGACTGACAGATACAGATTTACACATGGACAGGCAGGGGCAGACAGGAACGGAGACGTGGCAGGGACAGATACTGACGGACGGCAAAGGTGGAGGAGACAGAGACATATACACAGGCAAGCAGAGTTAGACAGGGACGAAGATGCAAGAGACGGAGGCGAAACGGGGACAGCGACAGACGGACGGAGAAGAGAAGAGTCGGACAGAATTAGTCAGATAAGACAGACATATACCTATTTACACAGACAGGCAACGACAGGTAGAGACAGGGACACGGGAAAGGGACAGGGACGGAGACGTGACGGGCACAGCAACAGACGGATGGAGAAGAGACAGGCAGAGTCAGACAGAGTCAGTCAGAAAAGCCAGACAAAGATAGATATACACAGACAGTCTGAGACAGACAGGGACGCAGACCTAACGAGGACAGTAACAGAGACAAACGGAGACGGTGACGTGATGGAGACAGAGACACACGGATGACGGAAAAGCGACAGTTAGAGTCGGGCAGAGTCAGTCAGAAAGGATAGTCAGATACAGAAATGCACAGACAAGCAGATACCTACAGGGACGGAGACGTGACGGGGACAGAGACAATCGGACGGAAAAGAGACAGACAGAGTCAGTCAGATAAGACAGACAAAGACAGATATACACAGATAGACAGAGACAGGCAGGGACAGAGACTTGACGGGACAAAGACAGACGGACGGAAAGGGTGGGGGAGACAGACATATATACACAGACAGGCAGGGACAAACAGGGAAGGAGACATGACGGGGACAGAAACAGACGGACGGAAAAAAGAGACAGGGTCCGATAGAGTAGGTCAAAAATAGAGACAAAGACATATATACACAGTAAGGCAAGAACAGAGAGGGACGGAGACTTGACGGGGACAGAGACAGACAAAGTCAGACGGAGTCAGTTAAAAAGACAGACAGCACTTCACAAGTTCACAAGGTCAGGCGGAGTCTAATAGAGAAGAGACAGGGAACCTCTTTAATTAAGTTGCACTCATAGTAAAGTGGCAGAGGAATGCAGCATTGCAGAGCTCTCTTACGAATGCAAGCAGTGCAAACGAATGCGGGCAAATGTTTGGACACTAACTTTTTCTGGAGGGTGGAGGGGGCGTTTTGTGGTATGGTTTCAATGGTTGTGCCAACACAGCTACTGACACGGCTACCGACAGGGCTACCGACACCGTATCGTCACTGAAGAGTGAATGTATTAGAGAGAGAGTGGGTGTGTGAATCAAGTGAGAGAGAGTGTGCTTGTGTGTATAAAGTGTGAACATAAGTTCATAAATGAAACTAGTTTCTTGGGTGAAACCTGTTTTAATAGAAGTGCGAACACAGCTACTAGCACGGCTACCTACAGGGCTACCGACACTGCACCGGCGATGAAACTGGTACCGACGAAGGCTCCGTCACAGGAGAGTCAGTGTATTATAGAGACTGTGTGTGAGTGAGTTGAGAGTGTCATAGGAAGGCAGCAGTGAAGAGCAGTGTTGTGCCTTCAGACCGATACAGGGAGGGATGCCCTCTCAAGAGAGGGGAAAGTCACCACGGGGTGCCTGAGGCAAGCGTGGGAGCACAGTTAGACGCCTGCCCTAGTGCAGGGGAGTGACCGCAGCCCTTAGCCTTCCCATTCGATCTTGGGCACAGCTAGCAGACTAGGCCAAGCGTGTGTGTGAAAGTGTGAGAGATAATGTGTGTGAGAGTGTGTGTGTGTGTGTGCTAGTGTGTGTGTGAGTGTCTGTGTGAGGGAGTGCGTGTGTGGGAGAGTGTGAGTGTGTGTATTTGTGTGAGGTAGTGTGTTTGTGCGAGTGTGTGTGTGAAAGAAAGAGAGAGAGAGTGGGAGAGAGAGTGCGTGCGTGAGTGTGTGTGTGTGTGTGTGTGAGTGTGTGTGAGAGAGTTTGTGAGTGAGATTGTGTGTGTGACAGTGTGTGTGTGAGAAATAGTGTGTGAGAGAGTGTGTATGTGTGAATGTGCGTGCGAGAGAGTGTGTGTGAAAGTGTGTGTGAGAAAGTGTGCGTGTGTTTGTGAGTGTTTGTGCACGGGTGTGCGTGTGAGTATGTGTGTCGCATGTTTGTGAGAGTATGTGTGTGTGTGGTGGGGGGGGAGGGAAAGGGGTTTGTGAGTGTGTGTGTGTGTGTGTGTGTGTGTGTGTGTGTGTGTGTGTGTGTGTGTGTGTGTGTGTGTGTGTGTGTGTGTGTGTGTGTGTGTGTGT